>PVJC01001840.1:0-87166 GCA_004026665.1 Murina feae
TTTTTTTTTTTTTTTTTTTTTTTTTTTTTTATCCTCATCTGAGGATATGTTTCCATTGATTTTTAGAGAATGTGGAAGAGAAGGGAAAGACACACAGAAACATCAAAGTGAGAGGAACACTTTGATTGGTTGCCTCCTGCATATGCCCTGACCTGGGCCCCAACCAGGGAGGAGCCTGCAACCTAAGCACATGCCCTTGGTAAGAACTGAACCCACACCCTGCAGTCAGCAGGCTGAGGCACCATGCACTGAGCCAAACTAGCTAGGGCAGGATATGACATTTCTTAGCCCTCCAGCAGTGGACCTTCATTTTTTTCTCCAGGAGTGTGGTAGAAAAACCCTAGATGACCTTTTTGGATTCTTATCACCCAAGTTACTAAAAATATTACCAGTGGCATACAGGGAGCTTAGCCAATGAGAGGTAAGGTAAGAAAAGGTGTTTTCTCTGTAGTTCACTCTAATCACTGGCTCCACCCTTACTCCTCCAATCCCAGCTCCACCCTTGCCCAGACCTGTAACCTCTGGCAGAGGCTGCAGGCCTGGGAAGGCAACCCCCAGACTCCTACGATTGCCAGCTTCACAGAGCCCAGGCCTCTGCGATCACAGCTCTGATCCTATCCCCTGCCATTGCTGGCTTTGCCCTTGCCCCACTGGCAGCCTCTGGCCAAGGCTGTAGGCCTGGGCAGGGGACGCCCAAGCCCCTGCATTGCAGGTTCTGCTCATGCCCAGACTTCTGCGATCACAGGCTTTGCTCCTGGCCCTCTGATCACTGGCTCTGGCCCTTCCCAGGCCCTGAGATCACCGGCTCCACCCCTGCCCCACTGCAGCCTCTGGCCAAGGCTATAGGCCTGGGCAGAAGACCCCCAGCCCCCTCCAATTGCCTTTTCTACCCCTTGGTCCCCCCGCCTCCCCCACCACCTGCCTGGCTAACAGGCTTGACCCCTTCAGTGGAGGGTCTGAGCTAGATTGGGCTCTGCCATCTTGCGGCTACAAGGGCGGCCATCTTTGTGACAGAGTGATGTCTAATTTGCATAACACTCTTTTATTAGATAGGATATGGCTATGGATGCCACCATCTTGTGGCCATGGGGGCAGCCATCTTTGTGATGGAGTGATGCCCAATTTTCATATTATTATTTTGTTAGATAAGATGATGTCCAAAATAGGTAACTCTAAAGAGCAGAAAGTAAATTTGTGGCTGTTTGAAAGGAGGTAGGGCGAAAAGAGGACTGAATGCCAGTGGATACAGGGTTACTTTATGAGGTGACAAAAATGTTCCAAAATTGATGTTGGTGACAGTTGTGCAACACTGTGAATACATGAAAACTCATAGGATTATATAATTTATAAGTGTTAATTGTATGATATATAAATTAGGTCTCAATAAAGCTATTATTTTAAGAACAGGAAAAAATATAAGAAACCTTACCCATCCAACTAAATTCTTCAACTGGGCTATATAAATTTATCCTCTGCTCTATTGGTTAAAATCCTTCAATTGAGGCCCATCAGAATGTTATCTGTACCTCTGATTAACATTTCATTCTGGCTAGCAACATAATTATGTTTAGTTATTCCTCTATCTTCCTCCCACACAAAAGTATGAGTGCTTTCAGAGAAAAACAAACCTGTGTCAGACATTTCCAAGCCTGGAACTCCCTAACCACTTGGTTCTTTTGTGCACAGAAGAAAAATCTGCCCAGTCTTGTCTTAGTGAGTGGAGGGAGGAGAGGACTTAATCACTCTTGCCCTCCTACCCTTAAAGAGGCAGTAAGTAGCAGCTCTGCCTACATCTTTCTTCTCACCTCTGACAACTCAGTAAAATAATCCATGAGAGGCACAACCATGAATACACAAATACACAAAGAACAAAAGGAATACGTCTGCTACTATTTGTTACACCCAGACACTCCCCGATTTCAGCAGAAAGCTCAAGGCCTTCGTATTAGGGTTTTTTCTTCACCAGTTGTTTCTTTTTGTGTTCCCTAACAGCAACATGAAAAAATGTTTTTCTTACTAATTAGATTCAAGGACTGTAGATATACAATGAAATAGACTGAAATTATTTTAATACATTTAGGTTGTAAGGGAAAACAGAAATTTTTTCTTAAGTCAATTTACAATTACAAAAACAGGTCATGATACTATGAAAGTGCACCATGTACAGAGGGGATAGCAAGAAAATATACTGAAATGAGTTTTATCATCAAGCCCATTTTTGAAAGTTCTTCTCTCTCAGCCTCCACAACAATTGAGTTGAGCACTGATCATTTTCTACTTATGAGAGTGGTCTGTGTCCAAGCCCACTCCCCATGCCCATCATCACCTGGCTAACTCCACTTCTTTCAGAAAATGCACCTTGTCCCACAAACTAGGCCAGAAAAAGGAAGAAAATAAGTGGTTTAATATTCCCACAATGCCTTGTATTTTTCCTTTGTGGCACCTCTCACAACGATAATTACATAATTATCTGTGAAATTATAGGTGGTGGTTGTCACTCCCAGATCAGAAGCCCTGTGTGCGATGAGAGGGTTTGTACCTGCCTGGTATCCACAGTTCTGGTTAAGGGATCGATACCCGGCCATAGCTGGCACTCACAGTTGGTGGTTCAGTTAATGAATTCCCCTCACCAAATTGCCTGATAGTATTTAGGTCCTTGAAAGCAGGGAGTATGTCTAATTCATTTTGGTATTTCTACTGTGCCTGGCTCAGCATCTGATAGGTTATATCAAATAATTCATATGTAGATAAATGAATAAGTGAACTCAATAGTGAATGGATTATGGGGATTGGGGAGGCTATCCGTGCTGCATTAATGGTAATAGAAGCACCCTGAGTGGATTAGGATTTAAAGGCAACCCTCCAGGAAAGCTGGTCCCAATAAGAGATCTTGGAACAGCACCACACAAAGAAGAAAGACAGAGTCAGACATGAAAGATGTCCGTGGATTTATGTCAATTTCCTTGGGCTCCAAGAGTCAATTTTCACCCAATTTCAATGGGTGTGACTCTTTCCCAGATGCAACCGGGTTACAAATCCCATGTTGTATCCAAACAGAGCCCAAGAAAATGAGGCCTTTAGAAAAATAAATAATGGAAAAGCAAAAAACAGAGCCAAAACAGCCGGAAGACTCTTAGAACTCAGCGGCCCTAAGAAAGTCAGTGAACATGCCCTGCGGAAAACAAAAGGACTGCAGCGTGAAACTTGTCTCCCCTGCAAAGACTTGTCCAGAGTTGCACCATGGCAGCCTCCTCACGGGCTTTTTGATGTGAAAAGGTCATTTTGCCAAACAGAGTTTTGGTAGATGCCAACAGCAGACCTCCTGAGGTGATCAAAGAATCTGAAGTTTAGGCAGGAAACAAACTGTGCACATATAGGAGGACACTACCATGTGCCAAACCCTGCTTAGGACACTGGAAAAGCACATGCCGGTACTGAAAACTTGCAACCAAGAACACAGAAAATTTAACTGAGGAGTTCACCGTCAAGACCACTAAAACCTAAACAGCTAAATGATAATTATTGATGCTAATGCGTTGGGGAGTCTGACAATATGACACACCTGGGATCACTGAGGAGTTCTCCAAATCTGTCTAACTGCCATCATCGTGGGACACTAGGGCAGGGTTGGAATCCTGGCTCCTCTACCACTCTCTTGCTGTGCATCTTTGGGGAAGTTACAGGAACTCTCTCTGCGTATGTGTGTACTCATCTGTAAAATGAAGATCATGATAGCCCTAAGTTAAATGTGAGCTCTAATTAATAATCAGTGGCTAAGCCTGGGAGGGCCAAAAAAAAACAACACAAAACAAAACAAAAAAACAGCCCTGCAGAAATGCCAGAACAGAAGGTCCTTACATTCAACTGGAATCTGGTGCTTCTTTTGCAAAGGGTACCACTCAGGCCCAGGAAAGGGACAGGACCAGAGAGTAAACCACCAGCTGATCCAGGAGAGCAGCCAGGCTGGGTGACTCACGCTGACCAGGGCTATTCTCTAACACATGGAGCTGCTGTCAGAATTACTTGAGCTAATGGATGTCCTGTGCCTAAAAAGGTACCTGGCTAAAAGGCAGCAGTGTCTATCTGTTTGCTATGATTATTGATAATAATAATGCCTGGCACATATTTATAGGGTATTTTGTAGTTTCTAAAAGCCTTTTTATACCAACTGTCTCATTTATTCCACATGATACAACCAGGATCATGACTGTGCAAGGCCCAATAAAGAGACTGGGTAAAATGAAGCGTAGGGAGGTCCCTCCATTTTCCCAGGGTCCCACAGATAGTGGGCAGAAAAGTGCAGCTCAGAACCCATAGTTCCCATCACTGAGTCTAATGCATTTCCCTTCAAACGGTACTGTAATACAGATACAGCTAGCATCAGACTGCAGATTCTGTAGCATCTTTTTTTTTTTTTTGCATATTGTACCCTTTGTTGGCCAGAATATGTTAATCTAGCATTATAATTCTCTCCCTATAAATATTAAGCTGTTGTCATTTTTGCATTAGCATTTCTTTTTTTCTTTATTGATTAAGGGATTACATATGTGTACTTATCTCCCCATTGCGCCCCCCTCTCCTCATTGCGCCCCCCCCCCCACCTGCACTCATGCCCTCACCACCCTGGTGTCTATGTTCATTAGTTAGGCTTCTATGCATGCATACAAGCCTTTCCTCTAAGGTTTGACGGTCTGATCAATGCTTCTTTGTTTCTGGATCTGTTTTTGTTTATCAGTTTATGTTGTTCATTCTATTCCACAAATGAGTGAGATCATGTGATATTTATCTTTCTCTGACTGGCTTATTTCACTTAGCATAATGCTCTCCATGTCCTTCCATGCTATTGCAAATGGTAAGAATCCCTTCTTTTTTGCAGCAGGGTAGTATTCCCTTGGGTATATGTACCGCAGTTTTCTAATCCACTCATCTACTGATGGGCACTTAGGCTGTTTCCAAATCTTAGCTATAATGAATTATGCTGCTATGAACATAAGGGTGCACATATCCTTTCTGATTGGTGTTTCTAGTTTCTTGGGATAGATTCCTAGAAGTGGGATTACTGGATCAAATGGGAGATCCATTTTTAGTTTTTTTGAGGAAACTCCATGCTGTTCTCCACAATGGCTGCACCAGTCTGCATTCCCACCAGCAGTGCACAAGGGTTTCTTTTTCTCTGCATCTTCTCCAGCACTTGTCATTTGTTCATTTGTTGATGATAGCCATTGTGACAGGTGTGAGATGGTACCGAATATTTTTTAATTTGCATCTCTTGGATAATTAGTGAGTTTGAGCATGTTTTCAGATGCCTCTTGGCCTTTCTTATGTCCTCTTTCAAAAAGTGTCTATTTAGGTCTGTTGCCCATTTTTTGATTGGGTTGTTAATCTTCCTTTTGTTAAGTTGTATGAGTTCCCTGTAAATGTTGGGGAGTAAACCCTTATTGTGCAGCATCTTTTAATGGGGAATTTCCCATGATCTGTAACCTATCAAACCCTTTTACCTAAAGGAAAAAACTCAAAGGCATAAGAATTTTATTTTGCTTTTGCTACAACAAAATCTGGCAGAAGGAATTTCTTTCTTGGATCTGAGCTTTCTTTCCTGTCTAGGGAGAGATAACCCCCCTGTTAAAGACACAAAAACAGAAAAAAAGAGAGGCTGAGGCTGGGAAGAAAGGACTGAGAAAGAGAAGAGAAATAACCACACAATGATGAATAATAGCCACATCCCCCAAGCTCCTGGTGATAAGCCAGTTCTTCTGATATAGAAAGCTTAACACCTCCTTGCTGTAGTGAACCTCTCAACCTGACTGAAATGAGACAGTGATAAGAGGGCCAACCCTCTCTTTTCCACATATCTTTTAAGTGAATAAGATTCATATATATATATATATATATATATATATATATATATATACACACACACACACACACACACAACACATATATATATATATATAAAACTTCAGAGAGGAAGGGAGAGAATAATAGAAAAAAAGAAAGCAGAAAGGATGGAGAGAGGGAGAAAGAGAGAGAGAGAGAGAGAGAGAGAGAGAGAGAGATATCAACGTGAGAAAGAATCATTGATCAATAGCCTCCTGCATGCCCCACACAGAGGATCAAACAGGCAACCCAGGCATGTGCCACATATGCCTCAGCCTGGAATCAAACTATGACCTCTTAGTTCATAGATCAGTGCTCAACCACTGAGCCACACCAGCTGGGCTGTGAATAAGTTTCTCTATTGAACAGCATCAAAAGACTGCTTGACATGGGCCAAGTCCTTCTGGAAAGGAGAGAGTTAAGGGCCTGAGGAGGGTCTCTTTACCTTGAGGATAAAAGAATTTGTAATTATGGGTTTTTCCTATCATCTATGTACGCATGTATATATGAGTATATGCATAGATGCAGCTATCTTCCTAACCTAGTCAAGAGAAGTAATGAACTCCTTTCTTTTTCACAGGATGTACAATAAAAAATAAATAAATAAATAAAATTACTGAACAGGTAAATGAGAGACATTGGTTTTAGTTCTGGCTTTGACACTATCAGAGAGACGTGGAAAGGTTACTAAAGCTTTCTTCACCTCTATTTTCCCATCTGTCGAGTATGGGCTTGAACAAGATGGACAAGGACTCTTCCTGCTTAAAAGAAAAATAGCAAATATCCTAAATAAACAGAAAAAAATGGTATGATGGTCAAGCCAGCTATTTCACAAAAGTTAAAGTGTTTGTTTCCTCTACAAGCCTTGTTCTGAATGCAAAAACCATGTCACAGTTTAAAATCACCCACATTCATGGCCTAATGGTGAAAATTCTGCCACAAAAAGCCAACAAAGTTTTGCTTAAAAACAAGTTATTTTCAGGAACAGCTCTCTGAGTTAAAGCCCTAATTCTGAAAATTGGGTTTGGCTGGTATAACACTGTCTTCTTTCTGCAATTATTAAGCTCTAAAATTTGTGTGTGTGTGTGTGTGTGTGTGTGTTTCTCCCAACATCATTTCATTTCAAAAGTGTTTGATCCTGAAATAAACCTGGAGAAGGGAGGGCAGATGAAGGTCTATAGTTTAGCCCAAATGGCTTTATATTTCACACAAGATTATTATAAGATGATAGATGTGAACCTTAAGAATTTTAAAGTCATGCTATCCAAAGAATGTTCCATACAACACAGTCTGGGAAATCATCCATAAAACGGTTCCATTATAAAACATATTTAACAGAACAAAAAAGAATGTTGTGGTTACTGGTTTACATATAGGGCTTCTGAGAGTTAACCTGGCTAAAGGTTCATGGAGAATCTTCAAAATGCTATAATCGCAACGGATTCCCAAATGGACTTGACCATTTGTGAAGCTCGTGTTCTGTGGAGCTTACTTTAGAAAATGCTGCCATGAAAATGGCAACAATTTATGTCAAGGACGTAGCTTTATCCATGACGGCATCCCTGCCCCTGAAAACTAAGTTTTACTATCCACTTAGGAACTTGCATGTTTAACTCAATTTTTATCTGCAGCAGATTTTATGATACAACCATATCCAACGAAAAAGTTTGACACTCAAAGTAATTTCTATTTCTTGAGACTTTCTTATGAATACAGGAGCCTCACCCCAGGAGGGCTGCCCTGTCCTTATGCTACAAAGATTGTGATATTAGACAAAGCTAAAATAAACTTTTTACCTTCTATCATGTCCTCTCTTTTTATTTCTCCAATTCAGAATAAATTATATTTAAGGCACAGAGACAATGAAAAGAGAGTGGGCAGAGAGCTGACAAGGTAATTGAGAATGGATGTTGCCCCTATCTGAGGGAAAGACTGCTGTCTGTCTACATCAATATTTGTCCTGGGCCTCTGTTTTCTCACATTCAGAATGAGCTAAGTGGATTTCATGGTCACATAGCACATGATTCTATGATTTTTAGGAGTTACTCATTATTATCTCTAAAGACAACTCCAAGGGTATATCAAGCAAAGGCAGCAACTTATGAGCCAGTGTTCCTTGTGCCAAATGGCACCCCACAAATAGCACTCCTTGGGTAACTCTACTATTTGCAAGTTAATGTTCAGGGTGTTGGTTAAGACTCCAGTCTGGTTACTTTCCAGCCATTCCACGTAAGATTTAGCCAGCAACCTGCACAGGATGATGCCTCATCAAGGTACTTGCTAAAAGGACAGGACATTTAAAAACACCTTGACATGGCAGGAGCTGAGGCAGGGCAGTCACAGTGTTGAAATACACTGGACAAACCACCACAGGACTGCTTGAATTATAATGACCCTCTCCTACAATAAAGGTGCTTAAACATTCAGATCTATTGCCTAGAACACAATGCATTCCAGGAAACACTCTTTTGCCTAACTTCCATTTTTTAGGACAGAGAATAAGAGTGATTTCAATACTGGATTCTAAGAAAAAGAAGAGATAAGAAGAGAAAAGCATCACTTTGACACTAATTTTTAAAAGGCAAAAGCACTTACATCACCTGTTAAAGTGATCTGAGGGTAGAAATAAAGAGCGCTCAGTAGCCTTCATTATAACCCCTCCACAAACATCCAATCGTTTCTGCCTTTGTCACTCCTATTCTTCCTCTCTCCTACCCACACATAAAAACAACCCCCCTGTACAAGACATTTATTAGAATGCATGAGGGGGCTGGCTCTTCTCTCTATTTTTTTAGACACAGACCTGAAGACTCTGAGGCTGACTCACACACTCCCAGGCTTTCAAACTGAGGCCCCACCTGTAATAACAGTGCTCCCCAGGGCCTGGATGGCAGCAAGAGGGAAATGTGGAAAAATTAAGTGCAGCTCATGCTCTTCTCATAGCCTAGGAAGCCTCTTCCCCTTTTCTACCAGTCAGATTCTACCCTGCATTCAGGTTCCAGATCAAAGCCCTCCTCCTTTAAGAAGACTTCCTTCATTTTCTCCACACTTGCTTCTAATCCAACCAAAAATAATAATGTCTTTCTCCTCTAATGACCACAAATCCCTTAACTACCCCTCTGAATATTTAGAAATACTATCTAAATAGCTTAACTTTTATGGAGATATCTCTATAATATTAACTTTCACCAAACCCACACTCCCATCTCCCAAAATAATCCCTTGAGGGCAGCAACTGGGTCTGGTTGGTGTCTAAGGAAAGAATTCAGACAAGTATACAAATACTTATCATATAGGAGAGACTCTACTAAAGACAAGAAGACAGGAATAGACTAAGGAGTGCAGGCTGGAAGCTAAGCAACTCCATGTTGAAAGTATAACCAAGATCTTCACACAGAGAACAACACCGAACAATACCTTGCTTTAAAAAAAGAAAAAAAAAAAATGGTGGCAGTTAACATTAACTGAGCATAAACTGAGAGTCAGTCAGAGCCTTAAGTATTGTCCAGGTATTAACTCTTAAAATCCCCCAAGTAACTTTTGAGGTAATACTGTTGTTAAGTCCATTACATAAGAGGATGAGACAAATGAATTGCAGAGAGCTCATGTAATTTCCTGAAGCAAATAGAAGAGTTGTCTTGAAAATTTAGCCAAAGATTCCAGCTAATGTGCCTGCTCATCATGCTCTACTGCTTCTACAGAAAACTACTAACATCCTGCAAAAACAAAGAGGGGTGGGGTACTATCTAGAACCCACTCAAAGGAGGGTATTTGCGAAAGGACTCAAGACATGACATCATACAAGTTAAGGAAAATGTAAAGACAAACATCACATTCCATAGGTATGCACTTACATTCAAGGAAAGATGAAACTCTGAGACTTTGAAAAGGGAAGACTAAAGCTATAATCTTTTCTAGTTTACCTGACTTCCGCAACTTAGAACTTTTGCTTTGTTGGGAGCAGTGAGGCTGAACTTCCAGTTACACTGCTATTTTGTGAGTGGCAAATGTGGTTGTTACCTTAACCATTAACATTAGAAATGCTTCATGATGATTTTCCTTCCAGAAAAGGTTAAAGACCTTTCAGCAAAGAAATGGATGTGAAAAATCAAACTTAAATGGCCAAAGAGAGCATCTTGTGGCCAATCTTAATGATACTTAACTCTCAGTTGAGGAATTTTGTAGTAAACAAACTCTTGAGTCTGTGCAAAACATATTTAATTTCATGCCCTGCTAATCACACAGCTGTTAAATTCCCCTTCCCATCAGTTGTGGGGGAAAAATAAATAGATAATAATTGCAATAATAATTTAAGAAACAGTTGGCCCTCAAACAAAACTTGAGCCTGAATGAATTTTCCCATCTGGAATTAATAATGGAGTGGATGGTGAAATTGCCTGGATTCCATTGATGTAAACTTACATTACATTTTTTTAAATGTCAAAATGTGAGGCTTTGAACATCAAAAGATTTTCACATGCCTGCCACAGAATGTAAAGTCTACACTGCATTTTCAGACAAGCCTAAGCACCTGATGTTTCATTCCAGCAAATTTTAACAACCTGCTTCCTTTCACTATGACCTTATCTCCTCTCAGTCACAATAGGCACTATATGCACTGAAGGTGGCATCTAGAGCCTGGAGAAGAGAAGATCAGTATCTTCATTTTACAAACATGTTGCTCTAATCAATTCAGGGAAGTGAAAAAGAAGCTATTGTTAATGCTGCAAGTCAAAACAAGGCCAAGGAGTAAAGGGTGGAGGAGGATTTTAAATATTTGGGGACAAGAGGAAGAGGAGGTCTAAGGGAGAGTGGTAGTGAGAGTGGGCCAGGTTTTCAGAAGACAGAGCTAATGATCAGGAAAGAAAATCTGAAAGCAAGAGTGAAAAAAAGAAATACCCTCTGAAGAAGGAGGGGACAAATGTACTAAAGGAAATAAAATAAGCAAAGTCAGATGGACCAGAATATCAGCAGGAGAGCTTCAAAGGAGATAGTCTCATAATAATGTGTAGTGATATTTTTCCCATAACCCCAACTAGAAAACACTGTCTGGAGTACTAACATACTGTCTCTGCATGTGGTATGTTCCTATCCGAAGTTCATTTGCTGAAATCCTGTCCATTCTCAAACACCACCTACTTGAGGGAGCCCCTCCCCCATTTTGGCCCTCAATGAAACCCTCCTCCAGTTCCCACAGCATGCTGTCTATACCTCTCCTTTCTCTAGTTATTTTTTTATTGAATTTATTAGGGTCACATTGGTTAAAAAAATTATATAGGTTTCAGGGGTACAATTCAATAAGATATCATCTGTACATTGGATTGTGTGTTCACCACCCAAAGCCAAGTCACCTTCCATCACCAATTATCCCCCTTTACCTTCTTCTACCTCCCCCATACCCCTCTTTCCCTCTGGTAATCACCATACTGTTGTCTGTCTACGAGGTGCAAAACAGCTAGTTATTTAGTGTTTGTGTCTCCCATTGAATTACAAACCCCATAAAGAAGAAATTACATTTAACCATCTTTTTATTCCTCAGTGCTAGAGCTAGGCTTTGCATAGGAGGCACTGAAGGAGTGGATATGTTATCTTACAAAAACCTAGAAGAGAACACTTCCTTCTGTAAGTATTCTTGTTACAGGAAACAGAATTTTAAGGATTTATAAGTTTACTCACTAGCAAACACCCTACCAATGAGCACTATTAATATTCCATCGCTCTTC
Organism: Murina feae; assembly: GCA_004026665.1. NCBI lineage: Eukaryota > Metazoa > Chordata > Mammalia > Chiroptera > Vespertilionidae > Murina > Murina feae. Next base: position 11,601 of record PVJC01001840.1, read on the forward strand.
TCAAGTTTACATCAGAAATTCAGAATATGAACACAATTTTTATAATCATTATCATAGTCTACCTGAAGAAACTACACTATAAATATAACATTGCTTTTCTGACCTGAGCACAGGCTCACGACTGTCGGTATGAAAATCATTTCCAGGAACCTAAAAGAGCTTTCCTGAAATCGCAGCATCCTTTAGCCCCACCCTCCACTCCACATCTCATTAAAAACCAACAGTACTTCCAACATGTCTCATCGTTAGTGATAAAGTGAATGAGTCAACTATATAAAAAAATAAAAAATAATATACTAGGAACATCATTGTATTTTATAGTGCTTTATATATCTACTATCTCATTTGCTCTTCCATGAGCTTCTGCGATAAGAGGAAGTGAAATAATTATTTTAGGGATAAGGAAACAACTCCACAAGATGTGATTTGTCCCAAGACACACAGCTCATAAGGGGCTCTGGCAGGATGCATACTCAGGATTCGGCATTCTCCATATGTTCATTTATACAAAGTTGTCTCTCTTATCTAAAGTGTTTAACCAGGCAGAAGAAGTAGATAATGGAGCTGCATAAAGGAAAAGTCATCTGATGAAAGAAGAAAGAAAGAAAGAAAGAAAGAAAGAAAGAAAGAAAGAAAGAAAGAAAGAAAGAAAGAAAGAAAGAAAGAAAGGGAGGGAGGGAGGGAGGGAGGGAGGGAGGGAGGAAGGAAGGGAGGAAGGGAGGGAGGGAGGAAGGGAGGGAGGAAGGGAGAAAGAACCCTACCCAGTTTGGCTCAGTGGATAGAGCATTGGCCTGCGGACTGAAGGGTCCCGGGCTTGATTCCAATCAAGGGGCATGTACCTTGGTTGCAGACACATCCCCAGTAGGGTGTGCGCAGGAGGCAGCTGATCAATGTTTCTCTCTTATCGATGTTTCTAACTCTCTATTCCTCTCCTTTCCTCTCTGTAAAAAATAAAATATATTTTAAAAAAAAGAAAGGAAGGAAGAAAGAAAATAAAAAAAGATAGTTAAATTTCCTAAAAAACAAGGGTCCTGAAATATACTTTAAAGCTGTGCTCATCAAAGTGAGACCACAAACTGACAGTTTCAGAATTATCTGAGTTTGTTAGAAGTACAAATTCTCCCACACTATGTTCTCAGACCTAGTGGACCATAATTTCTGAGAGTAAGGTTCCCCAGGTGATTTCAATGTATGTCAAGTTTAAAGAGTGTTATTTGTAAGTTCAGGGAGGACATGGCAAAAAAATAAGAAGGTAACTGGTACATTCCAGGAGGTGGGAAGTTACATTAAAAATAAGTGTCAGAATCCAGGAAACTTAAAATATGTCAGCAAAGAAGGTCTAGAACAATGGGCTAGAGAAGAGGTACCTTGTTAGTTAAAGGTCTAGTTTTAAAGGTTACCAGGAAGTTACACTGTAGAGCATGCTAAATGCAGACAGAGCAATTCAACATAAGCACTTGGACTCCATAGTCACTAAGACCCAAGTTTTGAATCTTAAGGAGAGAGAGCATTTATATAATAAAAAGCTAATACGCAAATTGACCAAATGGTGGAACGACCAATCGCTATGATGCACACCCACCACCAGGGGGAAGATACTTAATGCAGGAGCTACCCCCTGATGGTCAGTGCATTCCTACAGGAGGAGCGCCACTCAAGGCTGGCAAGTGCAGCAGCAGTGGTGGGAGCCTCTGCTGCCTTCATGGCAGAGCTAAGAATGTCTGACTGCCAACTTAGGCCTGCTCCCCCTGGGAGCCATTAGCCAGACATACCCTGAGGGTCCTGGACTGCGAGAAGGTTCAGGCCAGGCTAAGGGACACACCCCCGCCCCCTGCCCTCAGTGCACAAATCTCATGCACTGGGCCTCAGTACAGACAAACAACATAATCATTATGTAATTCAGGATCAGAGGTACCTGGGATTCAGGGGAGAATCTCTTTTATCACCTGGAAGATGAGCTCACCAGAAAAGTGGGAAAGAAACGTAGCAGAGATCCTAGAGGTAAAACATGATCTACTCTGACCAGTGAGGTACCCTGGGAGTGAGCATCCTCATCTACAAAAGAAGAGCTTAATAATCTTGACCTAGCAGCCACTGTGGAAAAAGAGAACAGAACTTCCTCAAAAAATTAAAAATGGAACTCCCATTTGACCCAGTAATCCCACCTCTAGGAATATATCCTAAGAAATCAGAAACACCAATCAGAAAGGCTATATTCATCTCTATGTTCATAGCAGCACAATTTATAATAGCTAAGATTTGCAAACAGCCTAAGTGCCCATCAGCAGATCAGTGGATTAAAAAGCTGCAGTACATCTACATGATGGAATACTATGCTGCTGTAAAACAAATAAAAACAAACAAACAACTCTTACCATTTGCAACAGCATGGATGGACCTGGAGAGCATTATGCTAAGTGAAATAAGCCAGTCAGAGAAAGAAAAATATCACATGATCTCATTCATTTGTGGAATATAATGAACAATATAAACTGATGAACAAAAATAGGTCCAGAGACAGATAAGTATCAAACAGACCATCAAATCTCAGAGGGAAGGCAGCAGGGCATGTGGAGGGAGGGGGAGTAATCAACCAAAGGACTTATACGCATGTGTATAAGCATAACCAATGGACATAGACATTAGGGTGGTGAGGGCATGTGGCATGTGCTGGGGGATGGAGGAGTGGCGGGGTGGGGGAGATCAATGGGGGGAAAATGAAACATATGGTAATACTTTAAACAATAAAGAATTTAAAAAAAACATACTGAGTACCCACATAGATTACAGAATATGCTAACATTTGATTATGACTTAATATAATGTGATTACACATTTTAAAAATGAAAGAAAATAAAAATCCTGACCTAGTCCGTTGTTAAGGGGATTTAGTGATGGCTCCTAATATAGTGTCCAGCCTGGAGGTCAGACACTCAATACAATCCACTGTGTTTCTTTTCCATTCAGGCCAAGGCATGGTAAAAGAAGGAAATAGGCATTATGCCCTCTCAGGCACTAGCTGGTAAGCTGCTGACTTAAGCAATGTTTTATCATAAAATGTTCACAGGGCAGCCTGATAAAGGAGTTCCTGTGGTTGGTAACTCTCACACTTAGACACATTGCATTTCAAGACCTAAGCCTCCTTCACTTCCTGCTTCTCGCTCTTACTTTTTCAGAGGGGCTGTAGGTTCTCAAGTTTATCTTGGGCACAGCTTTCTTTCTAAATGACACATAGCAATTTCCACAAGCAAAAGTACACTAACTTCTTCTTTCAGAACAGGGCTTTTGGTTGCCCTGAGAATGGATCCAGTTCTAATCGTATATGACCTGTTGGAAAGAGGACACAAATCAGTCCAGCTGGTTGGCTGGAGGTCTAAGAATTCTGTCTTTTGAGATGTGTTAACTAGCATTGGTCAAAGAAAAACAAAGACCCAGAGTCAAATGAAAGCAAGCTATGGCTTTCCGAAGGAGCTTCCTAGAAGACATAGCATGCTAATGTACATGGTCAATACCTCAGAGAGTGTCAGAACATGTAGCACTTTCCAGGCTTATATGACCACTCTTTTCAGAGTGGTATCTCCTTGGATTAGTATTTAAGGGCCATGAATGAAAAAAAAAAAAAAATGAAGAGTCAAAGCATGATATAGGTAATCATCTATTACCCTAGAATCAACTCCTAGAAAGATTATAAAGATGATAAAGAATTTTTAATATACTTTTTCATCTTCCCATTCACTACCCTACTCTGTGTTGTCTCCTTTTCTCTACAAGCCCCTTTTCCTCATCACTCCTCAATGCACAATGTTTTGTAAAGAATCTGCTAAACTAATCAGCACTCAATGAACTAACACTTTATTTTTCAGCACCCTGCAAATTAGTGAGTCTAGTCCATCATCATTCTATCTGCGCATCTCCTTTTATCCTAATCCCACTCATTCAAGGCCAAGTCAAATATCACTTTTCCCACAAAGCCTTCCTTGACCCCCCTCCCCTCCATTCCAGTTGAAAATGATCATTCTTTTTACTTCTCTGAACTTTCTCAGAATCAAGATTCTACTTTCTATTTTATAGTTAGTTGTGTGCTGTCTTGCCTTCCCCAGTTGGTTCAGTCTCTCTCCTAATGCTTGCACATCTACCATCTTGTTTCAGACTTACAACATGCTGGAAGGTAGAGAAAGCAGGAATAATTATACTCATTGTCCAGAGACAATGTCATCTACTGGTTAAGAGAGAAGTTGGAGCCAGACTGAGTTCAAGTCCTGGCTTTACTTTTATGAACCAGGTAATCTCAAGCAAGTTGTACAATGTCTCTAGTTCTCAATTTTCCATCTATGAAATGGTGGTAATAAGAGTACCATTCTCAGATGATGGTTGTGAGGATTAAGTGAGTTAATGATGCAAAATGCTCAGAATACTGTCTAACTCAATAAGCATTTAGTATAAGTCCCAAGAAGTTTAGAAGTGGTCAGGTCAAAATGTTCAGATTTGGGTCACATTTCTTTCCTCAAGAATTTTACATTTTCATATTGCTCATCTATTCAATAAATATTTTTGAGCTCATAAATCATCCAGGTGTGACTCTAGGTAACTGGGAAACAAAGAAGACAGACAAGGCTCTGAACTTACACACTAGCAAGGAGTAAACAGAGGCAGAAGGAAGTCCATGCAAAAGTAACATAACTAGCCCTGACCAGTTTTGCTCAGTGGATAGAACATCGGCCTGCAGACTCAAGGGTCCCAGGTTCGATTCCAGTCAAGGGTATGTACTTAGGTTGCGGACACATCCCCAGTAGGGAGTGTGCAGAAGGGAGCTGATCGATGTTTCTCTCTCATCGATGTTTCTAACTCTCTATCCCTCTCTCTTCCTCTCTGTAAAAAAATCAACAAAATATATATTTTTTTAAAAAGTAAGATAACTAAACAAACAACATCACAAAGTGTTTTTTTGTTTGTTTGGTTGGTTGGTTTGGTTTGTCCTTCTGTCATCCTCTCCATCCCAGCAACCCATTATCCCATTCTACTTTGACCAAAACTATACATAGAATGCTTCCTGTTTGACTTAGAGTTCAACATTTGTTCAAAACTAATTTCTTTAGGGAATGAGCCAGAAAGCATTCCTGGATTTTTTTCTAATTATCCTACACATGTATTTTGGGCCCTCCTTCCTCTACCTCAAAACCCAGGTGCATCCTCAGTGTCTGATATGTGACTCAATAAAAGAATATTTTGTATCGGCATTCAACAACCACGACTAGACTTGCAACACGTTTTTATGTGATTACCAGAAGGACATTTCACATAAAAAAAGTGTCATGCACAAAAGTGTTGACCATTCTTTCCCTTCATAACTTCATCTATTAAAGGAGTTATATAAAACTAATTCCATAATTTAATTCCTGAGGAACTTTGAAAATGATGCTTCTACATCTACCTAAATAGTCATTCATCCTCTCTCCCATCTTTAAGACACATTTTTTTTTTTAGCTATGAGAAACATTTTCTCCAATTTGATTTTATTATATTCAAACTTAAAGGCTTTTCATGTTCTTTGCTCATTTGTCATGCATACAGTCTACCTAGATTTATAATTCACCTGTTTATCTTCCTGCCCCACCATTCTGGAGAATACACACAGAGCTGTGCCCTGCATGGTGAATGAAGGTGGTAGTGGCTGTGGGTATCTGAGATGGAGGGAAGCAGAAAGGGATGCAATAATTAAAATTCCAAGTGGTGGGTGTCCACCCTCCTTTCCGAACTGGCTGAACCTTTCTAGCACTCATATCCTTCACCAAAAGCAGATGAAATATCTGCCAAAGTTTCTATACCTCCCTACATCTGCACTTGTGTTTTTTTTTTTAATTTTTTTAAAAAAAATATTTTTAATTGATTTCAGAGAGGAAGGGAAAGAAAGAGAGAGATAGAAACATCAATGATGAGAGAGAATCATTGATCAGCTGCCTCCTGCGTGTCCCACTTGGGGTTTCGGCCCACTACCCAGGCATGTGCTGACTGCGAATCCAACCATGACCTCCTGGTTCATAGGTCAACCCCTCAATCAATGAGGCACAGTGGCCAGGTTGTACTTGTTCTAAATAATGGTGTTTGCTGAACTGTAATATATTAAATTGGAAAGTTGATTAAGACTAAAAAGATGCAAAAATTAAAATCAGACATAGATGTGATCTAAGCTGGTAGTACTGCCCTCAGCTCTCATTCTGGAGAATCCTTTGCCACTAAAACAACTTCCATGGAGGCCTCACAAAAGCACAGATAGAACCTGAGGCTGGATTAGCCAAGATCTGTTTCTATGGCATAAATAAGCCACCAAGTCAGAGAATGCTGACTCTACATCATCCAGTAGAGTGGTTGTCGATAGGGAGGCAAGTTGGTTGTCAACCAGTGGAATCATTTATTTAAATGATATAGTATATAAAACTAAATTAAAAGAAATGCAAGAGTGGAGTTACTCATGTGGAAGGGCCCAAAGTTCTCAGGGTTTGTTTTGCACCCCATCAGCTGAGACTGTACATCCACCCAAAACCTTGGAGATCCTTGAAGCCTAAGTTTAAAATCACTGATGTAACCTATGTTCAACATTGACAGTTCTTCAGAGGAAACTAAGGCCCAAAGATCAACAGTGGTCCATGGGCATAGAGATAGTATCAGAGCCATATACATTGTTCCTGTAAGAAACCATGGTGCTTTTTCCAAAACATAAAACATTTACGTTCTATGATCCTGCCCTTTTAGTAGGATGAAGTTGGTAGAACCAATATGGTAAGTAAAATGTTTAAATGCATCCACAGTTAAGGAGTGGGCAATGGCAAATAAGGCCACGTGAATTATACCTTGGGAAACCCCACTTGGAGAAATAAAAACATCCACTCTATATATGAAAAGTTTCAAGTGATGGTTCTGTAGTCAAAATAACAAAACTACACAGGAGAATTGTTTTTAGTTGTCATACATAAATGTGTCAGGCACAAAATCCAACCACTCTAAGATGATGTGAAATCCATTCAACTCAAAGTACAGAAAACACAGCAGCATTTATGTAAGGTGTGGGAGACATGTAACCCAAATGTGTTTCTTGGGTTAGTAACTCGAACGAGAAATTCACTAAAAAAGTGTGAGAAGCCTACAAGAAAGAGCACTGAGCAAAAACACATTGTGAGACACATTTGATATAATAGTCATATGATTAACAAACTGTCACATCAAACTTTCCCACAACGTGGGAATACTTTGACACTTCATATTTTTAAAACTGACATTTTGATTCATTACTGTAAATAGCACATTGGGTAAAATATTGTGACAAGGAACAGATCATATATATACATATATATGCACTCTATATATTACATGTGAATATTTTCCCTAGCTCTGTAAGACTTTAGAATAAAGGAAACTTCTTACAGTGACAGTTTGGGCCAATATGTAAACAGGCTATTGCACTCCTAAACTACCCATTTCTCTTGGAAGTAGGCAGATGGACAATGTTTCCTCATTCCACAGAAAGCCTACAAAGCAGAGGGATCTCAAAAGTGATAGAATGACTTCTAACAAGATTTGGAATACGCCTACCAACTCAAGTGAAAGATGTTACAAAACTTGTTTTAACTGAAAGCACCTGAGTTCACAAAATTCATTGCCACAAACATATGTAAACCATTTCTCTTGTCTTCAGGGGGTTCCCAGTCTACTCAAAGAAGCAGAGACACACACATGCAATTCTAAAGTAAGGCCAACTTCTTCAAACGCACCACTAAGATGCAAAATGCTGTTATTTTTTCTTTTTTTTTTTTTTCCCTTTCCTTTAGTGTGTATGGGCATTGCTTATAATGAATAACATGATTTCTAAGTCATTGATCAGTGCAAACTGATTCAATTGAATTAAACAAAGTGTGGGCATCAAAGGGGAATGAAAAAATTAGAAAGCTTGCAAGAATACTCAGATCCCAAGACAAACTTTCTTTTCAAAGAATATGTAAAGATAGTGTTTGATTCCCATCTAATAGCAAACAGTGCAATTTTCCAACTTTTCACTTTACTTACAGCTGTAAAACAAATATAAAATGTCCATCCTCCTTAATATCCAAATTTCTATTTCTTTTTTTTTTTTAGGTAATTCTAAAATTATTATGTACTTTCAAAGTATAGACAACTTTATAAACACACACACACACACACACACAAGAAACAGATTTACAAGCGTATTTGTCTTATGTGTTTTCTCTCTGAGTAATTATGTCATTATTATTCTCCTTAAACACCTGGAAAGTTAGATACTAAAAGGAAACAGAAGATCTATATATATCAAGATATTGTACTAACTGCAAATAAGCTTTGCTACTGTACTAAAATGTAAATTATGTAATGCTGTTCTTCCTCAGTATATAATTTAAAAGAAAAAAAAAGGCTGCTCCACACTTGTGATTTTCTAGAAAGGATGCAGAAATGCTATCAATCAAACTCCTCCAAATCACATAAAAGTTAAAGTACAATAGATATTATTTAATGAATATGACAAATATTGAGGAAAAACCTACAAAACATCAATATCAACCAAAATCTAGGCTTTAGCTACAGCCCTAAAAATTTACTGCATCCTTCTTTGTAATAATAATAATAATAATAATAATAATAATAATAATAAAGTGGTCTCATTTTGTTCTTAGCTAGATGAGTCAATTCATTTAAAGTAGAAGTCTTTGTTCCTGATATGCTGAATGTATCCAAATTTATTTAAAGTTGAAAGAGTCTTATACACTATACTGAAGTCCATTTCAAACTAAAATAACATAGCAAATAAGCAAATTAAAAGATATAGCACTGTTTTCCCCCTGACTTACTGGGAGAAAAATCAGCTACAGTGTTGCTCAAAACATTACAATAAGTCACTGTGGGAAACTGAGTCCTCATAATTAATTTTCTAAACTCTGAAGGGGTAGGTTATAACCTTAAAAGATTGGAGACTCCTCAATAGAAGCTGAGCCACTGTTATGGAACCACCCCTTCCATAAGTACTGGGAAGGAGCGGAAGTAACATCATAACATTTGAAGACAGAAGACCCAGATGCAAATAAATCTCCACCATCTATTACTTAAAGTAAATTTGGGCAGCTCACAGGACTTTAATTTCTTCATTGTAAAATGAGGATAATACTAAACAGCATAATGAGTTTTATGAAAATTAACTAAGATTCTATAAGAAATCTGACGGAATCCAAATTGGTGAGAACACTATTTTCCAAAATCAAAATTTGCCCATTTTTACTGTCAACTAATAAAAACTTTAGGGATCACCTGAGTTGAGCTCAATAAAAATTTACTCGATGTTCATCATATATGAATTAAGACTATGCCAGGTGCCATGATTGAAAGGTGGAAGAGGGTATATGAGGGGAAGTGAAGGAGGGAGCAAGAACGGAATGAAATACAGTCACAATTTCTGTCCCAGGATCCCATAATCTTGTGGATGAGAAAGCATTTCACATATGAACTACCTAAAGAATACATATTACTGTAAAGTAAAAATAAATAAATAACCAAAAAGTGTCACTGACAATGGCTCTTATGATAGTTTATTGCCAAGTCTTACTTAAGATCAAAAGGGAACAATAGCCCTAACCGGTTTGGCTCAGTGGATAGAGCATCGGCCTATGAACTGAAAGGTCCCGGGTTCGATTCCGGTCAAGGGAATGTACCTTGGTTGTGGGCACATCCCCAGTGGGAGGTGTGCAAAAAGGCAGCTGATCAATGTTTCTCTCTCATTGATATTTTTAACTCTCTATACCTCTCCCTTCCTCTCTGTATAAAATCAATATTTTTTTTAAAAAAAAAAGGGAGAAATAAACATGACATTGTTTTTCCTTGCTCCTCTGAGCAACTAGTTCTCAGTGACCAATCTGAAATCTGACAGAAAAGACTCTCTGCAGATGGGCACTGCTGAGTGGCATCCTGGGCATTTACCCTAGGCATCAGTCACCCCCACACTATCCATAACATCCCCTCCTCTCCCTCTCTTCACCTCCTCTGACCATTCCTAGGGACAGCAATATGCCCAGGCCTGATTCACCTCCATCCCACAGCCTTCCAGGCTGAAAAGGGCCCTTAGGCAGGAGTAAGTGTGACAGTCCTAACATTTGATGGCTGGGAATCAGGAGACCTGAAATCCTGTCCCAGCCTTGTCCCCGCTTCACTCTGTGACCTTGAACAAGTCACTTCCACTCAATGAACTTCAGCAGCTTCAGCCATGAAACAAGAGCAGAGGATATTTAAAAGCTCTTCTTGGTCCTAAACATTCAATGCCTATGCCCTCACCTACAGCTTCCAATAGTTTCCAAGTGACAACCGAGGGCTCACCAGTCACACAGCTCCCACAGAGGCACTGACGTGACCACATCAATGGTTTCTATTGTGGGGAAGGTCAGGGACTCCTTCAGAAAATAGCTGATCTAAACAGAGCCCAAGGAGTGTCATGGCAACACTGCTCGCAAGCTGCCAGAGGTAGGGAGGAAATGCAGCCAATCTGCGTGTGCAGCTGCCACATTTCAGAACAGCACTCAAACCTCGTTAATATCATCTTGCTTAATACCAGTCCCATAGATCATAAGCTATTTTTACTGTGTATTTAACAGATTTGTATTTCGTCTTCCCTGCCAGCGTTTTCACAGTCTGGGACAGAGAACTCTGCCATCACAGAGCCTTCAGGAGCGAAGGTCACCCAGGGTTAACTCAGGAGAAGGAAGGAAGGGGAGAAAAAAGATGAATAAAAGGAAGAGAAATATACTCAGTGGTATTGGAGGCTCGGAGGAGGAGGGCGTAAGATGCAATAAGGGTGAGAACAAGCCAATACTACAAACACTCGAGTGTGAGGTCCTCAAGTCCAGCTCTCCAAAGACTTAGTACTGAAAGTGTGGGGGGAGAGTGGGAGACCTGAGTCCTCTCTTGTACTTGGCTCAATACAAGCCCTGCCACCTCAGTTTTGATAAGAGCCTCTGCTTGCTTTTCCTGGCCTTCACAATTTTAGAGTCATCATATGGGCTGCTCTGCAGAGCCCTAACCCCATGTGTTAGGAGGTAAGTGCATATCCACTATGGTGTGCTCTTCAGAGCGTATAGGGAAGGGCTTGTGCTAAATGTCCTGATACAACCTGGCTTCCCTCATGTAGGAATGAAAATTCTTCCTATGACAACTGACCAAGCTAATCTATGTGAAAGCACCCGTCACATAGTAGACACCCAATAATTGTAGACTGCTTTCCATCTGTCTCATACAGCAGCAGAGCCATGTGTACCACCCTCATCCTCCATGGTCTTCATAGAAAAGAGCAACCCATCCAAGGCCTGCTAAGTGGTGAGCAGGAGCTCGGGCCCCAACCATCCCTTTACTAATTGGTCATATAGGAGCACCAGTCTCAGACCTATTGCTATCTGGGTAAGAAAAATAGGGTAAGTCATTTCTTTCCTTGGAGGGGGACTCAACTAAACAGATGGTTTTCATGTCCTTTCTAGCTCTGAAAGTCTATAAGCCTGTTCAGTCTCATATGCATCTTAAAAACAAGCAACAAGTAAGGGGGCTCGGGGGTCAACCAAAGAATGCAGTTATATGCTTCTTATTGAGCCTGATGCCAGGAGCTAAAGAGAATTCAGAGAAGCAGGAAGTAGTCCTAAGATTCAGAAACCAAATACGTGTGTGCAGGGGACAGGGCGAGAGAGGAGGAGAGCAAACGTGGAAAGATGGCAATACAAAATAGAGTTTAATTATAAAACAATGTCCCATGCTAAGCTTATACTTCAGAGCCCAGGGGTAGAGAGAGAAGACTTCCCTGGGAGGAAGGACATGTGCTACTCATTCCAGGCAGAAAGGCAAGGCCCACACAGGCAGAAATGGAGCAAGGTAGCATTTCATCAGAGCCAGTCCTCTCCAGTGGAAGATCATCAGCAACTAAGATGATTAAATGTTTCTTTGTTTTATGTCTTAGATCATTTTAGAATTATGTTTCAGACATTAAAGGCTAATAATAATGACCATTACAGTAATAACAGTCACCCCAGCCACCCGTCATCATCACGCTATGTGGGACAGTAGGGAGAGCACTAGGATAGGGAACAGGACATTGGGTTCTGAGCCCCGTGCCATTAACACCATCAGCTGCCAGAGTTCAGCCAAATGGCTCACTGGCTGTGGAATAAGAGATCCTGTAGAATTCCATTTGGAGCTCTTGAGGCTTCTTGAGAACCAAATTGTCTAAAGCTCATGTTTTGCAGATAAAGAGACCAAAGATCACCAGATTATAAGTGATTTCTCTCAATACACATTTCTGCCATCTATGCCCAATTCTCTGGAGAGAACTCGTATTCGCTTGCTCCTGGGTCTTGCTTCAAGCTGATCATTACCTGCCAGAGATTTCCACCCAAGCCCCTATAATATGCCATCAAAGTCCACGTAATCATTTCTCAAAGCCAACTCCAGTCTCTGCTTTGTAATATAGCCCCAGGTATAAAGAGTGCCCCAAATTCTCTCACTCACATAGTATAATTACTGAGCTCACACATCACACTGAGTCTTGGCTGGCCTGAATCAAATTAACCTCTCATACCTGCCAGCTCTCTCCTTCAACTTCTTAGCAAGCCGCCTTGCTTGGTAGGTGCGAAGCAAATGCTTTATTAAGTCAGGTTGTTCTGGAACCTTAGTTTTTTGACAGTTGGCCAAGTATCTTCTCAAACATCTTGCTGCCTCTTATCATCACAAGCCAAAGTGTGTGCAATTCCCATAGCAGCCAAAAGAGTTTCAACTACCTCCAAATCCATCAAGCTATTTATCAGACTGACAAAACATGTAGCAAGAAAGAAGAGACGTAGAGGAAAAGAGACTAGGAGCAAAGGGCATGTGCTACAAATAGAGTAACAGGAGCACTGGTATAATCATTCCAGTTTTACAGGAAAGAAATGTCCAGTGCAGAGAGTCAATGGCTGGCCCAGGGTCCTCTACAGAGCCCCAGTGGGACAAGGAGGTTCAGTTCTGGCAGTTAAAAGGACACTGATTTTCCCCATTGCAGTAAACTGGCAGATGGACAGTCTCAACACCTAGCTATCAGCTAGGCAGGGCCATCCCGTCTACTGTAGAGGGTGAAAAACATCTGCAAAGGAAGAGCATAGCAGCCATTTATAGTAAAGATTTTACACTGAAGGACACTCAATCAGTAATGTTGGAGTGAAAGCAGTCAGAAAGATTTAGGAGGCAGACCTGTATAACTCCAGAGGCAACGCAAAGCACATATCATATGAGAATTTAAAAAAAAACACACACACAAAGAAAAAAAAACTTTTAACCCATGAGGAGTCAGATGCCAGCACATGCAGCAATGGCCCCAGCCAGATAGCAAAGGCATATTGGCACCACTGTAATTTGTCCATTCACCAATATGCTTCCCAAAAAACACCCATATGCTTTCTTTTAGCTTCCATATGCTTTTTTAGCAAGGAAACTAAAACATTTCATTAGTTTTCAGTAATTAATAATTACTTATTTCACAATAGTCACCCTCATTAGAAAACGAAAATAACTGATTAAGCTGCAGGATCCTGGCTTTCAACTCAAGCTTTTATATATGTATATTTTAAATTCTCTCCCTCTAGGAATGCAGTAATAGAGTAAAACAGCCCGTGTGGAAACATTCACACTATGGGGAATGAAGAGTTATCATACGCACAGCCTAGCATTCCTCTTGACTGAGACATCACGGTTTAATGAAAAGAACATGGATTCAGAGCAGAAAGACTTGGGATCCAATCCCAGTTTCACCCCTGGTGAATAGTACTTCTGAGGAAACATAGGGCGTTGAAAAGATAAAGCCTGCTGCATGCCTTCAACCAGCCTTCAAGTATTCCCAGGGAGCAACTTCACAGGATTCCTTCCCACTATCTCAAAGCATGGTAAGGCATGCCCAGAGTGCTGGCAGCAGGCCATGGCCAATAGCCTTGAAATTGATCTGGGGCCTGCAACATTCCTTGTCAAACTCTAATGAGCATAGGAACTACCTGGGGATCTTGTCAAAATGCAGATTGAGATTCAGGAGTTTGGGAGTGTGACCTAAGATCTGCATTTCTAATGAGTTCCTAGTGAGGTGGATATTCCTGGTCTTCAAACCAAATGTTGAGAAGCAAGGATCTAAAAGGCATCAAGATAAAGTTAGGAAATGGCATCTGTAAAAACAGCACAGCAGTGCCTGTCTCACTATGATGAGGATCATTAATTATATTGCCAATAGCGCTTGTGAGTATTGAGCAGCACAAAAGTACTTCACTAATCATAACAACAGCCCTGTCAGTCAAGTACGATTTCCATTTTACAGACAATAAAACTGAGACCCAAAGAAAACAAGTAATGCATGCAAGGTCACGCAGCTTCATATGCTGTTTTCCCAATTCAGGTATATAGGCTTAACTGTGTGAGTATAACTCAAGAAGGATAGAAAGTCAAGAGTGGACATGATAGCAGAGCGCTGGTATGAAGTCTGGTTCTTGTTCTGCCTCTGGTCCCCATCTGCAGGATGAAGGTATTGCTCTGACCATCTCTGAGGCCTATTCTATCTCTGACACCACTTGGCTCCTATGGCTCCCACATGTACTCACAGTGAGTCGCTAAACACTGAGCATTAGCTTCACACATGTGGCAGTCATTACATCTTGGCACGATCCAATTTCTAGCTGCTCACATCTGCATTTGTGCTGATTTATGCATGGTCAGAAGTCTATCTCTGTTAAAATCCCACGCTCAATATAACAGAGAGAAACAACAAATGGATTCCCCAAGGAATTAAAATTCCAATTCAGCTGATAACTCACAGTATGATCAGGGTACTTTGACCCTTATCACTCTTTGTTGCCTCCATCTCTCACTTACAAAAATGAAGGAACTGAAACCACTAACCTGAGATAAGTTCTTTGAAAGGGAAAATATGAGTTATTTATAACACAGTTTATACAACTATCTAACATTTCCCATTCTACATTAAGGTACTATATAAGCATTTAAGTAATTAATTAATTATCATATAACACAGTTTATACAATTTTCCAACATTTCTGATTCTACATTAAGGCACAAGATAAGCATTTAATTAATTAATTAATTATCATAGAACACAGTTTATATAATTATCCAATATTTCTGATTCTATATTAAGCATTTAATTAACTATCATATAATTGATTTCTAAGGGTTATAGAATTGTTTCACTGTTCCTATTTTTATTCAGTATTATCTCTGCAGATACTCACATATTTGGGAGCAAATCTAAAATTAAATCCAGACTGTGCTATTCATTAGCTGTATGACTTTGGGCAAATTACTCAACCGCTCTGATCTCAGTTGCTGCATATGAAAAATTGGGAAAATAATTTTCTACTTTATGAGATTAAATGAAAAATATATTAAAGTGGCTGACATTTAGCGTAATGTATGATATAAATAATTTTAATGAGTGAATAAATGAATGAAGCAAGCAGGATAGGAGTTTCAATAGTAAAATATCACTCATCACTTTGACACAAGTAAAAGGCCAGAGTCATGCTCATAAAAAAGGCTGAGACTCAGAGCAGAGAAACATGTGAATTATGGGAAAAATCTCACAACACAGGAAATGTATGTTACTCAAATGTCACCTCTGACTTCCCACTCTAAAATTCTTTTGCTTAATCTAGAACCTAACTATGGCCTTCAAAAGGTCCTCAAAATTAAAAGTATAGACAACATTTTCTAACCTTTTTATAGATATACATATGAGCTTCCAAATATTTCATAATCCTCTTTCAAGCACACACACACTCACACATATATGCTTGTGTGCACACACACATGCACGAAGAACAACGGTATTAGGCAGGTACCTTTACAGGAAGGGTAAACTGTCAACTGAGAAAGAAATAATGACTTCCAATTCAGAGGGAGGGAAGCTGAATTCAAGACTGGACTTGAGGGCAAGCTTGCTATGGGATTGTGGGCAAATCAGAGATTCATGAAAACCAGGGCTGGGGGAATCTTTCTCAGCTATGCTACCCTCCTCCTTCACCTATCTCATTCACGGAGAAAGTGAGATTCAAAGGAAGATCATGCCTTCACGAAAGTCATATCCAATAAATTACATACGGAATTTGAACCTCAGACTCAGTCAAATGATTTCCACAGTCTGTATCTCAGTATTAGGAGGACTGTGATTAGTGTTTATGTCCAGAGGCTTCTACATTATCTTTTAACTAATAGGTAATTACCACTCTCTTCTCTGGATCTGGAAACATCATGAAACATGAGTTTGGTTTTGGCAAAGTTCATTCCAGCTGCTTCTCAGTCCCAGCCCAGTCCCACAAGAATAAAGCAGAGAGAAAGCCTGAAAGAGTGAGAGATGCTGTTATTGATCTTGTGTATCATGGCAACTGGGAATTGCAGGCCTTGAGCTATATTTCACTGTGTTAGCTATTATTCTTCTGTCCTCTTGATTATTTTCCTTTATCTGTCTTCACTTTATTGATGCCCAGCAAACTATGCACAGCAAACAGTCAGCTAAGAGCTCATCCTCAGCTTCCTATCATTCATTGGATCAGAAAACAGGTGGAGGAAAGAGACCATATGATGGAGTAGAGAAACATGGGGAAAGATTATTTATTTCTTTTTCTAAACAGAAATTTGATGTTACTGGAGGTAATGGATGACCAACACATAAATGCCCAATCAATTCAAATGTCTAATTACAAGCTCTTTTAGTATGTAAAATATTCAAAAACTAAATAGAAAAATAACTACTTTCGCACAGGCTCTCTCGTAGAGTCAGAGAATTTACCTGTGACTTTGGAAAAGTGGCAGCAGAAGGGAGAAAGAAGGTACTAGGAAGTAACATCACAAATAATAAGAAATTTGACTAGAAGCAATGCCTTGATCAACTGGTCCTACCCTATCTGTTGTGAGATGCTGAAGAGGGTCCTGGAGAGAAAAAGTGACTTGCCTAGGGGACATGGCCTGTGCTGGGATTAGAATTAGATTCTTATAACTTCTGGTTCACATACCATAACATAAAACATACTGCTTCACTCCCCAAAACAATGCTATCTTATCCAGGTAACTACAAAAGATAATTTAACTTAAAACTACTGCCTCTATACCACCTCAGAAAACAGTAACTGATTAGTTTGATTTAAGGCAGACTATGGTTGTTCCATCAAACTGTAATAAACAAGTCACTTTAGCAATATAAACAAGACCATGAAAATTAATTGAGTATTATTCATCCTTGCTAATAAATTCCTGTGGAAAACAGGAATAATCAACGGTGTTCAGGAGGCCAGAAGCCGGTTCTTATTCAAGTACAGATCTTCCCTATTAAAGAACATTGGGTATCAGCTCAAAATAGTAAACAGGGTATACAGTTTCAGATTCCGTAAAGTGCAGCTTTAAATAGACTTGGTTTGGAAATGGGACAGGGAACACACCACAGTCAGTAGATCAACGTTAAGAGCAGAGAAAAACAATGATTACACTCATTAAGTGGGTACCTGTTGACACATCTACTGTCAAGTCTAATTATTTATTTAAACTGTTATTCTCTCTTCATTACTGCCACTGATACCAATTCTTACCACAAGATTATTTTAAATTCTACAGCAGGTCCCCAGGATATTTCCTTCTCCATTTTTCCAAAGGTTATTTGAAAAGTTTTTATCCTCTTCTCCCCACCAGCACCTATGTCTAAAATACAGAAGTTGTACTGAGATAGATAAATGATAGATGATAGATAGATAGATAGATAGATAGATAGATAGATAGATAGATAGGAAATGCTTCTTTCTTATGAGCAATTTTTCCAGGCTTGACTAAACTCCTATTTTGTTGTTTCAATATGGGTTTCAGTGGAAAAGGAGGATGGCAGTTTACCATTTTGCAAAGTTTATTCTATTAATATTTAACAATTATCATTTGGAGAAAAGTTAATATAATATTTGCAGTTTCTAAATGAGTAACTTAGATCTCTGCCTAACAGAGCTATCAAAATCTATGATTACATGTCTATAGTCATTCTTTTCTGATATATTTATCCATGAAAATACATGAAATACATGAGAAAGGAGTTTTCCAGGGATATTTTATGGACTATAGAGGGACCAAATGATGGGCAGGAGCCATTCTTATATTTTTAGCTACTACCATTTTTTGTAACCCTCTCTTTACAGTCATGAGAATAAAATTTAACTAACACAAGTGGCTGCTACATCTGATCTAATTATAGAGGAGTTTAGCCATCCATATACCACCCGCCTTATTTGCACATGACATGTTATTTGTTCAATTTTAATGGCGAATATTAGCTTTGAAAATCATATTAATGTAAAACTATAATTTCAACTTAATTCTAAATTGCTAACTCCTACAAATATGGAGCCATGTCGATAAATTTCATTTCTTTTCAATGTTTGTAACTATAGTCATGTTACAAGTTCAAGATCATGCAAGATCATGAAAATAATATAACAAAGAAGTGAAAATATTAAGCAGAAGCATTTACATTATTTTTATGTTAATATCAGATCTTCCACAATGATGGTAGGATACCAATCCTGCAGTTAGGAATACCATATTAACTACTTCCCCTCTTTTTGCCTAAGACTTCTAAACGATGTTATAGAACTTGGCAGAGTGAACCTGGAAGTACAGATATCAGCTGGTTAAGAGGTAGGAAAAAATTCACATTCTGAAACTTTTACAACTATCATGCTTCTTTCAAATTTTTTTCTGGCATCCATTTTCTGTACAAACTTGAAAAGAATGTATTCTTCAATGAAAGGCCAATCTTCTTCACACAAGTTCTTTAAGATAGTGGCATGCAGATATTATGGGTCCTGGATTTCAAGACTCTAACTCATTTTATTATTCCTAGGAATTGTTGTTGTTGTAACCTTGGATTACATATTTTTAAGATGTTTTCAGGAGCAGCTAAGAGATGGTGATGGACCTAAATAGTAAAGTTTGGTCCACTCAGAGCCAGGTAACATTGGCAGCATAATGGAATGAAAAATGCATTCAAGAAAGGGGCCGGGAGCCTGGCTAGCATGGATCAATGGTTGAGCATTGACCTAAGAACAGGAGGTGATGATTGAATTCCTAGTCAGAGCACAAGCCTAGTTTCAGGCTCTATTTCCAGTGTGGGCCATGCAGGAGACAACCGATCAATGATTCTCTGTCATCATTGATGTTTCTATCTCCCTCTCCCTTCCTCTCTGAAATCAACAAAAATATTTTTTAAAAAAATTGGGGGCTAGGAAACCAGAAAGTCCTCCTGTCACATGGTATCGAAGCATAAAAGATGACAATAGATAAGAACATTCCAGTACATAGCATATTATAAACACTTAAATACTCATTAAATCGAAATCTGCTGTATAGCCCAGATTTTTGAGCTTTTGGTATTAAACCTTGAGGAGTGAGAATGGAAAGGGAAAATTAAGTCAAGGAGACATAAAAGGAGGGCAGTTCATTGTCTTGATCATTCTTCAGTTTAGGTGCTCATGAAAGACCTTTGTGTTTCTTCTGTTGGAAGTGAAATCAACTTTAAACATTATTGCCTATGATGCCTATCAGCATTTCACAAGCATAAAGCCAATCCTCTCTTACCTCAGATAATAGCTTTTAGGATGGTCAGTGAACACAAGCTTCAGCAAACTTCAACGCTAGTCTGTAAATGAAAGATTGGGTAAAAATTACTCTTAGGTACTAAGCCATATTTATTTCTAAATAATCATAAACTCTTATACCCACATAATGGTTTCTTGTTTTGCAAAACATTTCACATCATTATCGCATTTCACCCCACACCAACCTGATGAAGAAGCAGGAAGAGATCATTCTACTGACTTCATAGGTGGGGAAACAAAAGCTCATGGAGGGATAGAGAAGATGAGAAGGGAACCAACATCTCTTTCACAATAAACCGCACAAATACCATGTGAAGTGGGTATTATGATCTTCATTTTATAGATGTGGAAACTGAGTTCAGAAAAGGTAAGTAACTAGCCAAAACTATATAGTACAATATAGGTCAGGGTATGATTTTGGACCCTCTGGTCTAGTGGTCTCTTTCTTTATACCTCAGTTTCTCCTAATACATGAGGTTGGGAAAACACAAAGACTTAACAGCTCATTGAAATGATCTACTAGGTTTGGTGAAAGGGAGAATAATAAAATAAAACTATTTGACTAACATGAGGAAGCAGGACACACACACACACGGAATTTAGAGCTAGTCAAACGTGTCTTCCTCTCACCAATGGCCTTAGGAAGTTACTATCTGAGTGTCAATTTCCTTATATGTAAATGAAGATTATAATATCTGCTTTATAGCCATCGCTTACTTAAACATTATTTGGAAAATTTTTTCTCCATTATTTCATAACAATATATATGGACAATGGTGATACACACAACTATAACACTTCTTTCTATGAGCCTATTTTTATGATGAAACAATGATGTAAGCATGATGCTAGAGAATAGCTTTGGGCTGGGTATTCTGTGCCCGTAAAATACTGCAATATTTATCTATGTCAATTTCATATAGCCTCACCTAACAACAACACAAAGAACTTCTGTTCCAAAAGGCAAAGTCTCAAAATAAAAAATCAAGTGACTCCTCAGCCCCTAAATTAAGTCAAAGACTGCAGGCATACCTCAAGTCCTTTTAAAGTTTGTGCTTATATAGTACCTTAGGTTCAGAGAGATGGTGCTTCTAATAAGACTGCAATGAAAGCATTTGTTTTAATACAATGGAAAGATTTACTGACAATTATAAGACCTCTAGAAAGTTTTTGTAATGTATCCCATTTTCATATAAGACTCAAATCAGATTAAGAACAGAACATGGGCCTGGCCAGTGTCTTTGTAATGTTTTTGTAATGTATCCCATTTTCATATAAGACTCAAATCAGATTAAGAACAGAACATGGGCCTGGCCAGTGGTTGAGCATTGGCCTATGCACCAGGAGGTCACTGGTTCGATTCCTGGTCTGGGCACATGCCCAGGTTGCAGGCCCCAGCCCCAGCATGGGGCATGCAGGAGGGAGCTGATAGGTGTTGATGTTTCTCTTTCATAGATGTTTCTATCTCTCCCTCTCTTTTTCTCTCTCTCTAAAATTCAATATAACATTTTTTTTAAAAAGAATAGAACATGATAGATAAGATGCACTACAAAAACTTCTTGTCATATGCCACCAAAATCAAAACATTAATCATATAGAAAATATGAGGGCAGGTGTTTTTGTTTTACTTAAAGATTTTTAAATTAATTTTTAGAGAAAGAGGAAGGGAGAGGGAGGGAAGGAGAGAGAGAGAGAGAGAGAGAGAGAGAGAGAGAGAGAGAGAGAGAGAGAGAGGAAGAGAGAGAGAGATGTGAAAGGGAGACATTGATCAACTGCCTCCTGCATGTCCCCTATAGGGGACAGAGACTGCAGCCTGGGTATGTGTACCAACCAGGAATCGAACTAGCAACCCATACATGCATGGGATGATGCCCAACCAACCGAGCCCCACCTGCCAGGGCCTGCATGACAGTTTCATCTCAAATAATTGTCATTATAACCCCAATTTTACCAACAAGGAAACCAAATGTCAATGATTACATGGTTAATATGAAACAGATAAAAAAATAACCATGTGCCTTGACATCAAAACCAGTAAGAACCCTCCCACTCACAATGCAGCCTCCCATTCGGGAGTGCTCTATTTGTAGGGAAAGGGAAAATGAGTCTCTACCATAGAAAAGTCAATTGTCAAGGCACCAAAGCACATTCAGTATTGAGTCCTGCTTCACTGGCAAGTGAAAGGAGAGAGAAATCTTCACATCTGTGGTCTAACCATAAGGTAACACATTACTGAGCTGATGCAGAAGGAGTGTTAGATGCAGGGTTACAATGAACACTTTCTCAGCTCTCACCAGTGAGGTTTCAAAGATGCAACATCCTTGAGCAACTCTCAAAACACAAGCCACAGAAACAACAGAAGTTGACACCATGAAATTTTCATAAAGGGGACTTCATCAGTATGTCTCATCTTAAGCAGTAGAAAAGCTGTAGCCTTCCAGCTAAGAAGGCTTCACCTGCCCTCATCACATGATTTTAGTGTCATGTGTCCTCAGGAACTCTTGATTGTTTCCTGATGCAATGGAGTTATCCATTAGACCCAGAAAGAGATCTGAGACAACTGATAAATCCCATTCTAGCATCTTGGTAATGAAGCCAGTATACTTTGCTGCCTCTGTGTATTTCATGACTGCTGAACCAGAACCTGGCATGTCTGTATCCTTTGTCAAACCAGCCATCCTTTCCCAAGAAAAATTGTTCTCATCTCCAAAAACAATTTCAATAAAAAAAAAAGAACCTGTACAATCAACCTCTACCTTACAAAACTTCAACTTATTAATTAGAATTATCCAAAAGCGTAACTCACCAAACCTAGTTGGGAATAATATCAAATAATTGATCATTTCTACTACATTTGGGGTGAAATAGAAAGGAATAACTAAAACCAGAGGGGAAATGAGAGTGGAAAGAAAAATGATGAAGAATAAGGGGAGAAAAACAGAAAAGAATAAAGGAACATGAAGAAAAAAAAGCACAGAAAGACCTATTTCAATAAGTTTTTCAGAAACCATGATACTTCTTGAATTGATCACTGTATCCTAGGTAATTTTTAAGCAATGTTACTCTAGGATGATGATTCTAACATTATGAACAAAAATTCCAAACATTTGGCACTAGAATTGCTGAGACCAATGTAAAGATGCCTCTTAATACTTGTTACTTTATGAGTGCTATATTTCCAATATGAAATATGAGAGAACCTTTAAAACCCCCACTAATCCCAAAAATGGATAGCTCCTCAGCAGTGTGGTCTCAAATGTTCTTTCTGAATAGGTGATGTTATCTTGAAAACAACACTTGCATGAAGATTGAGGACCTGAGTTCTGCTCTTAGCCCTATAATTCCCAAATATTTTTAATTAAAATTTGCATGAAACATATGTTTTTCTGTTTCTCTTTTCACAGGTCTTGACCATGATTATCCCTAAAACACTATGAAAAGGCCAGACATTATTTTGTCTAGACTCTATGAATTTTGTAAGTTTCATGTGGTTGTAAAGGTGGTGGTAAAAGGATGACTTATACTAAGACTTGTTAATTAAACAATGTCATAATCTTAAGCATGATTATTAGTACATCTGTCCTCAAGAGCAATTGAAATGCTAGATTAGGATAAAGGCATTAGATGACAAACATGGAATGTCATCTGCCATCATCAAACCCTCTATGAAAAAAATATTTAAATGCACTCTCTCACCCACCACCCTCAGATAATTATCATGAATACAACATATTCCATGGCTTATGAATGATTTGGTTGTCTCATTAAAGTAATGTTTGCCAGTATTTAATTGCTTCCCTCCCTAATTTTAATTTCCTCACCTGTCAGCATCTATCAGAGGCACTGAGATCTTCTGACATCCTCACTGATTGTGTTGAAATTAATCAGATTTTTGAAACATAAATTGCTTTGGTCTAAAGGTAATGCTCAACTTCTTCATGTGATATTAATAAGAATTCTATCAAAAAACTTATAACCTGCAAATTAAGTGAGAAGTCTGGGGAATCCTAAACAAAAATGTCAGTAGTACCTTAAAAAATAAGTAATTCAACAAGTGCTATTGAACATACACCACTTGCCAGCAATCACTTTGGAGTAAACAGAAGAGACGAAACATAAAGCTACCTCAGAAAGTTTGGAGAAACAGGTAAAAAATAATTAATTAAACTGAATTCACCTGGACTTAAGTAGCTGACAATCTGGCCACTCAAAAGGTACATAATGTATTAACAATTTGACTAGTTATACACATTATGCTCTCACACAGATTAATGATTTTACTCCTACCTCAATCTAGGTAAAATCAGTGTTATTGTTAGTAATAGTAGCAATATTTCCATTTGATAAGTGACAACGCTGGCAAAAAGAGTGGTAAAAAGACTTTCCCCTAGTCACCTGTTTTGGGGATCTAAATAAATTCAAAAACACAGCATGATAACTTTGGAATAAAGAGAGAAAAATTATTTGCAAATTCTTAATACATAGTTATTCAGTGCTAATTCTTGTGCTACTTATCTATCAGTATGAGTGCTTAAAACACTCAAAAAACCGAAAAGCACTAAACTGTTCTATAAGAAGTAAATGAAATAATGGATAAAAAGGACTTTATAATGTGTCCTAATATCATGAGATCATTATATATATATATATATATATATATATATATATATATATATATATATATATATATATATTAATATATATAATATATATTATTATTATTATTATTCCTACTTTGGAATATGGATATATGCACTCATGCAGTAATCACATCCCAAAAGTGAGTCTATAATATCATCAAACCTGTTTTTCAGTTATTCTGTTGACTTAAGGCCTTAAAGTAAACAGAAAAATAAAAAAATGTTGCATGCATGCAACTGTGGGGGGTTGAGGATGACAAAGGTAACACATGAAACTTTAGAACCTAAAGGTCAGTTTTCACAAAAATGACTTCATAATCAAATGTAACCAAGCTCAGTACAGGTCTTATTTTTCTAGTGGACTCTCTAAGACTCTACTTAACATTTAAGCATCTCCCCTGCTGTGAAGGTTTTCCTGATCCAAAAAGATTTGGTGAAGCAGTCTTTTAGAAAACTATCACAATGCCCTGTTCCATATCTAGATCACTAAAATTACCACACTGTGTTATCACTTTTATTTGTTTGTATGTTGAAGAGAGAAATCTTGTCTAACTCAGTTTCTTAAATCCAAACTCAAAATTTAGAATATGGTCATTAGTAGGTACTCAAGAAAAAGTCTATTAAGTGAATGCATGAACAAATTTTAAAAAAGCATTCTGTGTAATTCCTGCAGCATCTAGATCAATACGTTGGCAGTGGCATAACAAAATTGGCAGAGCCAAAAAGGTGTTAGACTGATAGAGTCAGACTTGACCTCTGTTGAACAACCATGGTACTTCAGTTCTGGCTAAGAAAGAATTCAGAGCCAAGACTCAAACTATAAGATAACATTTATTTGAAAAGTCACAGAGGTAGGAGATGTGAATAGTAAAAGAAATGGGCTCAGGAAACCAGAGGTAAAAGCAGGGACTTGGAGCTTAAGAAAAAGAAAGGGGCAAGAAAAATGAGGGGAGGGAGAGCCACACTGGGTCCTTTATCATGAGGACATCTATCTTGAGGTCTCAGGGGAGGATTCCAATAGAATATCCATCATCTTTCCAGTTGTGTCCTTTCAGGGTCTTGGTCTGTACTGATTGGTCAGCAAAGGGCAGGGGGTCATTAGTCAATACATCTTCTCTGGTTTTGCTGCTTTCTTGGACCTGGAGCTGAAACATGACTGAAGTCTACTGGTATTTGATGAGGGTCAGAACCTCATTGTCCTGGGGGCTTAATGATTAAGGACTATTTCTCTGTCTCTGGCTTCTTGTCCCTTCCCCTTCTAAGGGGTCTAACCATCATGACTGGCAACATTCCAGGGGAAGAAAGGTCAGGGGAGGGTCTGAACTCCATGACCAGAGATATGAAAGGTCAGGGGATCTAAATTCATGACCAGAATATGCCAGGGGAAGGAAAATTACCCTAGGGATAAGGTCCTTGGTTTCCCAGTTTTGCCCATTGCTAGACACCAAGGGCTTTCTGCCCAGGTGACCTTCTGTATCTGGCCCATTGTCTTTGCTCTGCTCATGTCTATCTAACTGCTTCTCACAAATGCATCTCATATAAAAGGTGCTTGGTAAATGTTAGTTGGGTTGAGATTAATTGAACATTTAATTTTCAAAATGTACTGCTCAACTAAATGATTCTAAAAGATACTTAGTGAGTGGTTCATTGAGGAGCTAAGTAATCTGTAATATCCAGTCATCCTTAACCCATTAAAGGGTGGAAAAATGTTTTTCACAGTAATAATAATAAAGGCTGAGCTCACGATTTGAAATGGAGACAGGAGTTGAGAAAATTTATGCAAAGAAAAACCATGTTAAGTTTGCATCTGAGAAATCAAGGCTTAGAAAGACTAGGTAATCAGATCGAGTTCACACACCATGTAAGTTATTGTGCTAGAATTTATATCATAGCTTTTAGACCCACAAACTCATACTGTTCTCAGTAACTAACAGAGAAAAAAAAAAGTGGGTTTGAATGAGTTGGATGGCATGATGGCAATCTAGAGAGTGATGTGGGAATAGGAAAGGCATAAAAAACATAAGCATACAAACCTTTGATTCCTGAGAGGTAAATATCAAGAAAAATACTGAAAGATGAAGATAATGAAGGAATTACAGCTATCTTCAAGTATCTAAGGATGTGTCATGTATAAGCCATATTACACATTTGCAAAACATGCAAGCTAGACTATTAGTGTTGAGACCATGGAAGCTCTAGTTTCGGAACAATGTAAAGGAAAACTTTAAATCAGAAGCTGCACAACAGTAGGAAAATTGCTTCACGAAGAGCTGGAAGTGTTCAAGTAGAGGCTAAATGGCCATCTGTCGGAGAAGGCATGTGTGACATCCTGGCAGCAGAAGGAAGTCTGCATTAAAAGACAGACGATTGCAGTTGTATGTTTTGGAGATTTAGCTGCCGAATCTTGAGAGATACACAACAGCTCAGATCACCAGACAAAAATTTGAATAACACTCTAAAGAAGAGATCTTGAGTAAGCATCACCTTCATTCAATACATTCATGGAGCACCTACAATGCACCAAGCACAGGACAATTTCCATGCTGCAGAAGTTGAGAAGAGGAGGCACAAAACACATTTTGAAGCGTTAAAACAGAACTGCCGCTAGACAATTTGTGGGCACAGTAAACAATGAGGAAAAATCATAACTAGAAGTCTAAAAAAGAAAAAAAGAAATACTAAATGATTTGCAAATAACTAAAGACAGGAAACATCAGTTTTGTGGAAAGAAATGGGAGTCACCAAAGGCCTAAGTTTAAGGAAAAGCTAATGCACTGGGAAGATCAAAGGTCAAGTCAGAGCTCACTTTTTGGAAACCAAGACAGACATGGAGAAAGAATCAGAAGAATGTTAGAAAATAGAGTTTACTCAAAAAGCTCACTGGTGAAAGAAAGCAAACAAATGATGGATGAGAAAAAAAAAATTAATGTGATATTGCAAGAGAACATGCAATTTATTTGAAAATAAGAAAACAATATATTTGATATCCTACAAGCTTACTCTCACAGTTTGCCAGGTGTAGTCACTTCCACACACCATAGCCCCTCTCAAGACTCAACCCCCACCCCCAAACCTACTCTAAAATAGAAGACAGGTATTAAAGAGAAAAATGTAATATCTGGGTCTAGTTCTATTGCTCTTCTCAGCAATCTTTATTATGATTTCACAGTTTGACCAAGTTTTACTGAAGAAAACAGATCTCTTAAAATATTAATATATCCAAAAGCAAAATTAAGAGCAATTTTTATTGGACAGTCTCCCTCTCTCTCATGAGGAAGTAAAAAGGGAAAGGGAAAGAGAAGCTTTAATAGAGAATTGGGGTTAGAGTGTAGTTGGCCAATAACTTGTAGTTCTATGAAAGATAATGTCAGTGTGTACAATTCCATTCCTGTGACCTCTAACTATTCTAGGTGAAGAAGAAAGTGGCTCCTTCAACACAAACTCATTTTACATACAGAGAGAGAGAGAGAGAGAGAGAGAGAGAGAGAGAGAGAGAGAGAGAGAGCTGGAATTCTATTCCAAAAAAAATGAACAAGCAGTCAATTCCTCCATCCATTTCTTAGTCTTGGCTGAGACAAGGCATTTTCTGTGTAAAAAGGCAGCAGTGGTTACTACTAAAAACAGAAGAGAGAGCAGTGGTGCCATGCAGAGTAGGGAAAATTTGCAAAGGCTTTAATATGCAAAATAAAATGGAACTCTTTCTAAATAAGTTCAATTTTCACACAAAAAAGTTAAAAAACATCTACCTAAAAATTCTTAAAACTGAAGCAGGAAATCAAAGGGAAAAGTAAAAGAAAGAGGAATGCAGTAACAAGTGGATTACTGTCCCTGCTCACCCACTAACTAGGTAACTGTCTCGGGGAGGTCTCTTCCAGCTCTCCTCGCTCACGAAAGGTAATTACTGATTAGGTCAGTAGTTCTCAATGTCCACAAACATGTGGGGCAGAAGGGGAGGGGTACTCTGAACTTTCCAAGGGTCTGCAAGTTCATGATACTAATAATGTATGATGAGCCTGTTTCAATGTGTTGACATTTACACCAATGGTGCAAAAGCAATAGTAGAAAAAAAAGTTGTAGTTTTACTATATATCAAATCAGTGGCACCAAAAAGCACTGATAGTCACTGCATTTTTCCTCATCAAGCACCCACAGAAAGGTGAGAGCATAAGCTGGTTTCTTGAGACTGTCCTTCAGGCATTAAAAATTATTAGTTTTATTAAATTTCAGTTCTTAAGTACCCATCTTTTTAATATCCCATGTGATGAAATAGAAAGTATGCATGAAGCACTCCTGCTGAATCCCACTGCTCCAACGGTTATCTCCAAGAAATGCACTTGGATGATTGTTTGAATTAAGAGCTGAGCTACTGCCCTGGCCTTCGGGGCTCAGTGGTTAAAGCATTGGCCCATGCACTGACGGGTACATAGGTTAGATTCATAGTCAAGGGCACATAACTGTGTTGCAGGTTTGATCCCAGGCCCAGGGCAAGGCATGTGCAGGAGGCAACCAAGCAATGTCTTTCTCTCTCTCTCTCTCTCTCTCTCTCTCTCTCTCTCTCTCTTGTTCTCTCTCCTCCCCTCTCTCTCTTCTTTTTCCCTTCCCTTTCACTCTCTTTAAAAGTCAATGGGAAAAAATATCCTCCTCTGCTGAATAATAACAACTACAATAAGAGCTTAGCTATCAGTTCTTTGCAAGGGACACCATTTTTGTTTGAAAGAATGGCTAACAAAACATGGTTATTCAGACTTTAGTTTTGTTGGATATTTTCTCAAAAATAAAACAAGATAGCCTATTATTTCAAGGACCATTTTTGTTGCCAAGTTTTAAAGAGAAAATTAAAAATTTTTAAATCTTCCATCTACTATTATGTACTTCATATCTTCCTGAAATGTAAAATACTTTATTGATGGAATTAGTAGTCATATCAATTTATATTATTTTTTATGTTAGAGAATAAAACATGTGAACATTTGAAAGATCTAGATAACTTGATATTTTCCAAATGACCAATGCATGATGTTACAAAATCATAGGTGGAAATCCATTCAAAGTAATCATTGACCACTATCTAATCTAATAAAAGAGTAATATCGGCCTGACCGCAGCATAACCTAAGGGACTGCAGCTGGGACAGAACTCAAAAGCTCCAAACCCCAAAAAATGAGGAGAAAGGCCTGGAGGTCATTTCCTCCCAGTGATACCTAACTATAACAAGACTGTGCACCCAGCCTTCAAAGGCATACAACAAGAGTGTCCACCCCAGGTGATTGGGGAGGCTGAATCACTGGGCCCTATAGGACACCTAGGACAGAAAGCTACTCTATCAACGCAGGGAAGTAGCCAAAATGTGGAAACAAAGAAACAGGTCACAAATGACAGAAATGGAGGAAAGCAAACTACTGGACATAGAGTTCAGAACTACGGTTTTAAGGTTTTTCAAGAATTTTCTAGAATTTTCCAATAAACTTAGTAATATTATAGAGAGATCCAATAGCAGACTAGAGGTTTGCAATAATCAAGTCAAAGATTTAAAACATGAAAAAGCAAAAAGAACCCAACTGGAAGAGAAAAAAGAATCCAGAAGTGTGAAGATAGTGTAAGGAGCATCTGGGACAACTTTAAGCGTACCAACATAAAAATTATAGGGGTACCAGAAGAAGAGAGAGAGCAAGAGATTAAAAACCTATCTGAAGAAATAATGACAGAAAACTTACCCTACCTGGTGAAAGAAATAGACTTACAAGCCCAGGAAGCGCAGAGGACCCCAAACAAAAGGAATCCAAGGAGGATCACACCAAGACACATCATAATTAAAATGCCAAGGGCAAAAGACAAGGAGAGAATCTTAAAAGCAGCAAGAGAAAAACAGTTAGTTACCTACAAGGGAGTACCCATACGACTGTCAGCTGATTTCTCAACAGAAACCATGGAGGCCAGAAGGGAGTGGCAAGAAATATTCAAAGTGATGAATAGCAAGAACCTACAATTAAAATTACTCTACCCAGCAAGGCTCTCATGTAAAATTGATGGGCAGATAAAGAGGTTCACAGACAAGAAAAAGTTAAAGGAGTACATCACTACCAAACCACGATTATTTGAAATGCTGAAGGGCATTCTTTAAGAAGAGGAAGAAAAAGAAAAAGGTAAAAAAAAGTATGAACAACAAAGTGACAACAAATACATATCTATCAACAAGTGAATATAACAAGTCAATAGAAATATCTGATGAATAGAATAAACTAGTGAATAGAATATAAGTAAGGGCATAAAAAGGGAATGGACTGACAGTTCTCAGGGGGAAGGGGACATGAGTGGTATGGAAAGAGACTGGACAAAAATCTTACATCTAAGGATGAAGACAGTGGTGGGGGTAAAGACATGGAGTTGCGGGGGGAACAAGTTAGAGGGGAGCTATGGGGGTTAAAAAAGGAACATCTGTAATAATCTCAACAATAAAGAACTAATTTAAAAAATAAAATAAAATAAAAAATAAAACCTTCCATAAACTTGGAGAAAAAAAGAGTAATATCATTTCTCTGGGATGCCTAAGCCATGCCCACCAGCCAATCATAGTGGTTCTATGCAAATTAATCCAGCCAAGATGGAGGCTGGCAGTCACGAAGCTAGAGTAAACAGCAGGCTTCCATTGCTCCAGGAGTAAACTGTCTGCCTAGGCCAGCTGGGCCTCCACTAAGACAACATTGTTTCAATTATAGAAGCCACAGAACTGAAGCAAACAGGAGGCTTTGTTACCTGCCTAGGCC
This sequence comes from Murina feae, assembly GCA_004026665.1. Lineage (NCBI taxonomy): Eukaryota > Metazoa > Chordata > Mammalia > Chiroptera > Vespertilionidae > Murina > Murina feae. The sequence goes on from PVJC01001840.1 coordinate 42,693, forward strand.
TTGGCTTAAAGCAACAATGTTTCAATTATAGAAGATAAATAAACCCCAGAAACCTGAATCCATCCAGCCTCACTGAGACGTTGGGTCAAGGGGAGTTGTGGGCAGCCTGAAAACAGCCCTCAACCCCTCCCCCAGGCTGGTCAGATACCCCAGTAGAGACTCAAACCCTGAAGGGACTGTGGGCAGCCTGAAAACGCCCTCAGCCCATCACCCAGGCTGGCCACACCCAAATGGGGTGAGGGTCCACACTGGGGGACTTGGCCAGCCTGCAAACAGCCCTCAGCCCATCACCCAGGCTGGTCACACCCCAATGGGGTGAGGATCCACATGGGGGCGCTTGGCCAGCCTACAAACAGCCATCAGCCCCTCACCCAGGCTGGCCAGGCACACAAGCAGGTGGACATCCCCAGAGGGGTCCCAGACTGCGAGAGGGCACAGGCCGCGCTGAGGGACCTCCTGAGTGCACAAATTTTTATGCACCAGGCCCCTAGTATTTTAATACAATAGTATACATTGTTTATTGATTTCAGATTTTAACTTAACGTTAGAAAACTACCATTTGTTAAGTTTTGGTATAGTATCACAGGAAAAAAATCCAGAATTATTTTCTTTTTCCTTACTTTTCCAATCCTTTTAGAAAACCCTTTCTGGATTTTCTTCATAAACTTTAATCCAAATACATATCACAACAAATTGAAAGCAGAAGTGAGAATCCAGTTGCTGCTTTTCTCAATAACTTTTTTTTTTTGCATTTATTTTGGAAAATGTACCATTTTTATTCAAATAGTATGCATTTCAAAATATCTTTTAAATTTCTGTTTTAATTTCTAACATGATAAACATCACTAGCCATAATTTACATAAATAAAATTCCATGTTTAAGACTGTAAGGAGATCCTGAGATGAAAACACTGGACTAGATGGACTTGTGCATGTCCCCTTCCTGTCTAATACTAATATCCTTTGGTGGTTCTAAACCATAGGAAAGTCAGAGTGTCTCTACTTTCAGATCCTGCTACCCGTTTACCTTTACGTAGTTGCAACCTCACTGAGCATTTGGAAATACTGAGACATCCCTATGATGTCACCATGGAGTAGGTCATTAGTCAACAAATATTGTGTGCCTTCTATGGCATTTATTTATAGGGCACCTGGAGCAGAAGCCAGACTCTGCTACTACTCAAGGGGTACTCTTAGGAAAGATACAAAGTCTCTCTAACCCAGTTTCTTTAATATAAAATAAGATTAGCAGTAGGACCTACTTAGAAGATTATTGTGCAGCTCTAGCAAAATAATCCATTAAAGAGCTTACTATTCACACAGTGTCTAGCAGGTACTAAAATCTCAGTAAATCTTGCTCACTGTTATTAAAACTAGGCTGTCTCTTACCGTTGTTTGCAAATGACATGAAAGAATCAGATAATTTAACCATATGATGAAGGGCTCAAAATCCATCCCAGATGCCAAAACACTGCATAAACTCAAGTATTTGTTTCTCACTTCAAGAGAAGAAAATCTGTCTTATCCAACCTCTGAACAAGTTCCCAAACTTTCAGTAGTCAAATAAGTAAGCAGTTCATACTCAACATCATTCTCAGCACCATGGTGACAGGACAAAGATCCACAAGGAAGTGAAAAATCCAAACCAAGTTCCTGATTAGACAAGAGAGAAGACTTGTACTTTCCCTTTGTTTGGGAAAACAGTCCTGTTCGTTTTATCTCTTTATACCATTTCATTTAAAACCCAGACAGAATGAGGTTGAAGAAAAATAAGTTTGCTTATTAATACAAAAGGACAAAAAAAAAAAAAAATAAGAGCCTCATATGGTTAAGAATAGATTGCAAGTAGGGGAGAGATGGTCCTTGATAAATTCTTTGGATTAAATCTAATATAATATTGAGGAATAGATGCATGTACACTTAACTACAATTTCTTTATGAAAATATAAAGGAGTTAATCTTTAAACTAGTTAATTGGTAAGGCCGAATTTCATTTTTAAAGAAAAAAACATGATGCTACTTTTATTTCATGTTAATTCATCAACTGTAAGGACAACTATTTCGAGTGCCAATATCTTAGTCTCCGGAAAAGATTTTTACTGATGATTTAATAGAATGATGTAAGTTATGCTTCCAGAATAATGTATAAAAATGATCATGCCCCCTAACAGCACTCGGATCTTCAATCAGGAAATTCCATTTTAGCTGCAAAACTATGTTTTGGCAAAAGTGCAATTGAACTCAGTGTACTTGTCACATTTCTAAATATACTCCAGTCACTATGACAACAAGGGAGACTGATGGATCGCTTAAAAGAGTACGGTATATTTAATTGTCAGCATTTTAAAGTGACTCAAAAAATAATGCTGTGTGATAGGTCTACTCACCATGGTTACTGCCAGCTAAGTCCATAATATTAAAAGGTTCAAATACGCACAATGACAATGTGCGTAAGAGAACGTAGTCAGAGGCCTTGTATTTTCAAACACATCAAATGCCAAACTTAGGCTTTAGAAAGGGCTTGTTCTCATTAAAGTGCCACATAACCTCTCTCCCAAACCTTCAGGACTTGCATCTGCACTCAAGGTCACTAGAGCAGACCCTTCCTCATATTCCAAAGTCTATTGCTCTCATAGATGAAAGATAAAGGGGACCATGCTCCTGGAACATATCTGGAACAGGGAATGAGAGAGATGGTTCTTTTCCTCCATGTAGACCAGTTCTCAAATTATAATCTTCTAGGATCCATTCATTCCCTGAACAGCCATTTCCTGAGCAAGCACTTCTCCTAGCTGGGCAATCTTCTACAAGCCAGGAATATAGTGGCAATAATCAAACATACTCCCCACCTTTAGAAAACTAACATCCTGAGACAAGAGGTAGATAAAGATACAAATAAATAATCCATTATACAGGACAAAATAATCCAAATGAACTGATCCATTAGAGTTTACTACTTACCGTGCCTAGCATAAATACTCAGAAAATCTTCATCATGATTATTATACCTAGGATATCTCTCAGCAAACGTGTTTGCAATGGCACTAGCCAATTTAGCTCAGTGGATATAGCATTGGCCTGCGGACTAAAGGGTCCCAGGCTCAATCCCTGTCAAGGGTACATACCCAGGTTGCTGGCTCCCTCCCCAGTAAGGGAGCATGCAGGAAGCAGCCAATCAATGATTCTCTCTCATCATAAATGTTTCTATCCCTTTCTCCCTTTCTCTTTCTTTCTGAAATTATTAAAAATATAATTTTTAATTTTTTTTAAAAAAAGTGTTTCAATGTACACAAAGAAAACAAAGGCATACTAACCATTCTCTCAGAGAATTATAAAACAAGACAATAGAAAAAAGTGATGGGGAAGTGAGAAGTACGCTACTTTACCTAGAGATTAAGAAAGATTTCTCTGAGATGACATATGTACTACGCCTTGGTAGCCATATAGATAATCAAAGGAAAGTTGGGTAGAAACAAACTTGGCTTAGATACAAGACAAAAGAAAGGCCATTGTGTCTGTCACTTACTGAGTGAAGCGGTTAAAGGTGGGAGGTAAAGAAGAAGACGTGGACCATCTGATAGAGCCTTGCAGGCCACAAAAAGGTCTTTCAAATTTTCTGGGTACCATGGAAACACTGTATGGTGGGGGGTTGATATGATCCAACTAACAGCCTTAGATCTTTCCATGTGGTATGGAGAAGGGTCAAAAGAAAAAAGCATAAAAGTATAGACACCATTTCAGATAGTCTATTGCCAAGTTAAGCTACTGGATGGTGACTTGTATTGATTTACTGTACTCTTACTCCAGTGCTATTCATGGCCCCTCACCTGTCAACTGCCTCTTACAAAAGAGGAAATGAGAGCAACCAGAATCAGGAAATATTCTGGAGGCAGAACATATACACACTGACCAAGCATAGACTGTAAGCAAGGATGGTAGCATCACATCGAGGCACACAGCATGATGGGAAACATGCGACATAATTCCAAAAGTCTGGGTGGGACTTGAGATGCTACATTCCCACAAGCTGTGAGGCTTAATGGTGATGTTGCTGCTCCATGAACCACACTTTGAGAACTCTAGGGGAGTCTGGAGGCAAGGACACCAGTATAGCAGGAGGCAATGAGAGCTTGGCGTAATAACAGGTGAAATAGAGAAAAGAGGAAAAATCCAAATGATGGAGCAAAAAGAAACTATTCGAGACTTGAAGACAATTAATCTATAAGTAACAACTAAAAAGAAGAAAAGAGTTAATTTTAAGCTTTCTTTAATGACATTATTCATTATGTAAATAGTTTCTATCTAGTGCAAAGCATTTTCACAAGTAATATTTCCTTTAGCCACAGTTTATCCCTATAAGATAGGGCAAAGCAAAAGTATTGTGGTTACAGATAATAACAACAATAATGTCAACATTTATTAAGAGCTTATTCTGTACCAGGAACATTACAACATATACTATTCACAATTCTGACAATAATCCTATTCCTGTTCCACAGATGACAAAACTGATATTCAGAAATATGATGTAGTTCAGCCAAAACACCCCTACTTCAACCAGATGCAAACCCAGAGATGATCCCAAAAGTCCATGATCCTCACCTCCATTCCACCTGAGAAGTTGAATCTGTAGAATTAGATGCCCACATGGGACATTTATCCTCAAGTCAGGGTTTCCTTAGGGTCTAACTAAGCTTCAAGATGGCAAGTGTAAAAACTTGATCCATGGACTCTAGTAGCATTGGCGTGAAGTCCCCAAGGTCATGTGGCCAGTCTGAAGCAGAACTGTGACTCATCCATCCCCATACCCTCCCAAAACAAACATGGTGGGTTTCTATGGTTATGCTCAGAATCATGTCCACTCCAGTGTTCTCCCATGGCCCCATGCTTACCCTCTTAACTTTATTCTGCTTTTCCTTTGCAACTTTTTCTGCCCGGAAAGCAACTGGCTCTCCACACAGGGATGCATTTAGAGTGAGGATGTGAGAAAGAGGCCCTTGTTTGTGAAGATGCATGGTGAACGGTAGTGGATATTGACAAGGCATCAGTAGATAAGAAAGATGAGCTTAGACATTTCCCCAGCCCAGGAAGTGGGTAAGAAATAAGCCACAAGCTCTTCCTTCTAGTCACCCACACTGTGCTTTCCCAGGATGATTCACAGGTATGGCTCCACGGACCTGACAAAAAGGACCATCATCAGAAAGATAAAAGGATGTTTTTATGCCTGCTCTCTTTTTTTTTATTTGTTCCTTCTTGAGTAATAACTATTAATTGTGCTATGTGGGCAGTACAGAGATGAGTCTACCGGGAAGCCAGCACAAATCCATCAAGTGCTTTTAGTCCGAGCTTTTTAGAAGCAATTGCTTACCACATTTTCCCTGCTCTTTTTCTCACAGCTAGAATTAAAGTGGATTTTACCACACAATACCCCATTGCCTTCCTCCTCCACCTCCAAAATGAAGACAGAAGATGGCTATTGGTCTATAACTAGCAAAATCATAAGATGTGTGAGAACACCACTTCATTCAGCATTTATAAAGCCCAAGTATCAGTCCCTGCATAGGTACTCAGCTCACATTAACATCGACAACCTTGTGAAATAGATATTTTCTAATTTGGGCAGATAAAGAAATTAATGCTCAGATGATATGTTACTCGTCTAGAATCCACAGCTAGAAAATATGAGAGCCAAGAAGTAAACACAGATCTTCTGACTCAAAGGCCAACACTTTTTCTGCATATTACAACTGCCCACTTCCAAGTGTTTCCACAATTTCTGTTCTGTCCTGCAGAAATAATCAAAGCTCCAAATATTTCTTAGAAATAAGGATACATATAACCAAAAGTCCTCTTTCAAAAGGCATATCCTAAAAATAGTAAGCAATAAAGCCATCATAGATTCTATAAGACTAGCATCTGACCAATCCAACATGTTCTCTACCATAGTTGGAGTCAGGGATCAGTTATAGTCTATGTCATGCCTAACCTGGAATCATAAAGGCTCTTGAATTTCCAGCACAGGGCTTTGACCAGAAAACATCATCCTACAAAGCCTGCTCCCTCAGTCATCCCCGGGGATTGTGCTAAAGAAGGAAGAATCAGAAGAGTTAGGAGTAATAGAAGATTGAGAACCTATAGGTCACGTGTTCAAGTTTTACAAGAGTTATCAAAGAGGAAAAATGGCTCCATCCCATACTTAAGGCTTTGGATCAATAGGAAGCAGATAAAATAAAAGACCCAAATGAGAAGTTAATATAATTAAACTTAAACTCATCTTTCATTATGAATCCACACCCTCCCTAGTATACATAGATCTTGGAAAGAATCAAACAAGAGGAACAATAAGAATAATCCAGTCTTCAGGTTCTTAAATATCATATATAAACAAGGTAAGGTGAGAATTAAAAAGTGCAAGCAGCTTCCTTCTTGGTCTCCCCTCACAAAGAGGTGGTGAGGTTGAGCATTTTGAAAATATTTTTTATCATAAGCAGAACTGACAGGGACACCTGATGAGAACGGTAATTAAATCTAGAAGTAAATAAACACTTAGATCAACGTTCTTTACTTTTGGTGGCTGGCTTAAGAAAAGGGGATGCCTTATGAAGGTGGATATTTCTCTCTCCCAACCATAAATATAGGGTAGCTTCACAGGCTTTCACTTTTTTTTAAGTTATTTTGTTTCTCAACAAATGCCAGCTAACCACCTTCTATGTGGTACTTAGTGTGTGGTTTTGAGGAAAGGATGGTGGAAAGAGAAAAGGACACAACCCCTATTTTCAAAGAGCTCAAGTCTGGTACCTATGGCCAAGCACAAAATGTTGTGATTTTTTTTTAAGTCAGCAAGTTATGTTCTCAATTATGAAAATACCAAATGTCAGATTCCTCTCCAGTCCAAGCAATAATGAAAAATGAGCCAATTTTTCTGAATCAGACTTTTTTAATGAAAATTATGACTGATGAAGCTTTTCTCCTTAATGACAACATTATTAGAACTCAGAGGAAAACACAAGGTCAATTTATTGTGCTCTATATTCTTCCCAGGTGCTAACCACTGTCCCATAGAAATGTAAATGTGAGCCACATATGCAAGTTTAAATTTTCTAATCACCACATTTAAACAGAATATTAAAAGAAATGTATTTTATAAATATATGCAAAGCATTACCCTTTCAACATGTAGCACTAGCCACATTTCAGGTGCTCAATGGTCACATTTGGCTAGTGGCTACCATATTGAACAGCACACCTCCAATGTTTCCTCAACCTTCATCTCTCAGTAAATGAACAACACAGCAAAACATTTCTTGGAGAAAGGAGACAAGAAAGGGAGGAAAATAAAGAAACTCCTACAGGTATTTCTCTCAAATCTGTAGCTCAAGACCAAGATATAGCAGGACATTGTGATGGCAAAGAGGAAAGAGGAAACATGGCTCCATCCCATACATAAAAGATCAGGAAAACCAAATAAGATCAAGGATTACTATCAAGAAAATGGCAACTTAGACACTCTACCCATTGGGATAATGATATCATCACATATAGGACCTGAGATTCTTCTCTCAACTCTTCAATGGCTTGAATCAAGGTTGGTTTTCAAACTCCAGTCATCAATACTTCCTCTTTCCAACCCCACTGTGCATCCTCTGAATATAATACAGGTAGGTAAAAATTCAGTGAATGTGCAATGCATCAATACATGAAGCTACTAAAAAAAAAAAGAAGAAGAGGTGAGAAAATCTTTACCTTTTCATATCTTTCGGTATTAACCCATGTAGATATGGAAAATTCTGTGTCCTGTCAAATAATAAAGAGCTAGCTCTCCCTCCATCAGTCTCCCTCACTTCTTCCTCCAGGATAGGAGGCAACCATATGGATGACATTCACTAAGCCATTAATCCTTCAAAGGGAAGGCTTATCTCCTGAAATCATCTGGAAGGATGGGTGAAGTCTATCACTCATTCCTTCCTGCTTTCCCTAGTGTTCCATTTCTGTTGGAGATTTGGTTTCTAAGGTAAGCCCCAATTCCTGTGTTTTATACTGGGTAAAAAAAATACACAAAACTGTCACTCACCTCTTTCTTTCAGGCAGACCCAGGGTTAGGACTAGAGGTCAGATCAGAAGCTCAAAATGGGCTTCAGATCCAAAGAACGTTTTCTAACTGAGCTTTGGGAGTTATGGCCTTACATTAGAATGGGGCCTGTAGTTTGAAGTCTAATCCATGATTGTTATAACTAATTTGCAAAGGTGTTAGAATATCAACAGTCCCAGACAACAAGCCTTAGGTAAAACTTAAAATACAAGTGGTCAGCAGTAATGCTGATATCCCAGTAATAGGTTGTGTCGATCCCAAGTACTTCAGGATATGAAGCTATGAGAAGGGCTTCGCCTCTATGGTGATCTTCCCAAAAAGCCACAACCCCATTCTAAGCATGAGAAAACATCAGATAAATTCAAATTCTAGGATGATAGGTAGACTTAAAAAATACATGCTTGATACACATAAAAATAAAACAAGGAAAGGCTGAGAAACTCACAGAAGGAGATTAAGCAGATATGATGACTAAATGCAGAGCAGTATCCAGAATTGGACTATGGAACAGACAAAGGCATTAGTGGAAAAACTGAGGAAATATTAAATTAAAAAAAAAAGTGTGTTGAATTAATTTTGTTGTACTGATGATAATTTGTTAGATTTGATAAATGTACTTTGGTTGTGTAAAATATTAACATTAGAGAAAGCTGGGCAATAGTATACAAAAAAGCTCTACTATTTTTGTAATTCACCAGTGGGTAAAGATTATAGGGAATTGAGCACCCTTGGGCTGCTTCCAGCCAAACCAAAACTCGATCAGGAAAAGAGCTGAGAACACTGAACTATAAGAAAATATATTAAAGTGATTTTTCCCTTTGTTGTTCTTATAATAAATTAAAATGCATTAAGGTGCATTTGATTAGTTAAAACTTTCACTGGAAGCTACAAATTAGCTGAATTAAGCAGACTTTTGAAAACTAAAATAAAAAAAATAAAGGAACAGAATGAGAAAGGCCTATTTTTGCCAAAAAAGAAATCAGTAATTGCAAAATTTACATTTTTTTATAATTATTGAAAATGTTTATTTTATAGTTGGACTTATAAGAGAATCATCTTCCCAAACTATGTTTGAAGGTTTCAAAGATTAAACTGGCTCAGTTTTAGTAAAAAAAAAAAAAAAAAGTCTCTCTCTATCTGTGCTAGGAAGAAAAAGAAACTTAGCCAACACATTCACAAGGTTTTCAGAGACTCAGCCTATCCAGACCTTTTAGTCGCATCCCAATTGCCTGTGAAACCATAGAAGCTAGTCTAGGAATTTCCTTTTCAAACAGTCATGTTACTTTTTTTTCCCCGCAATTTTTCTTTCAGAAGCCGGTTTTCCTTCAACTCAGCTTACCTGATTCACCAAACCACACAAAGACTAAAAAAATTAAAGAAATTAAATTCTGCCATCTTCCATAGATAGGTAGATAGATGGATGCATGGATGGATGAAGGCATCGATGGATGGATGGGTGGGTGGGTGGATGGATGGATGGATGGATGGATGGATGGATGGATGGATCGGTACGAGGTATAAAGGCTGAAATCACCTGAGCCCAGTGTGCCAACTGAAGTCCTCTGCTAAAGTAAAATTACTTCTGGAAACATCTTATTCCTCAAACACTCACCTCAGTAACCAAAATGTAAACATATTCACTGAGTATTTTTATAATCACAGTTTTAGAATACATATTTTCCCTTCAACAATAGTGAATGTTACAGAAATCAGATAATGGCACCCAACACTTTCTAGATGAAGAAACAGTGAATTCAAGAGAGAAACAGAATTACCCAACTTAGCTTTTTCCTCTCAGAACCCCTCTTACAAATTCCTTCAGATATCCAAACTTTAAATTTAAAAAGGCCCCAATTTTATTTTTTTAAATATATTTTCATTGATTTCAGAGATGAAGGAAGAGGGAAAGAGAGAAACAGAAACATCAATGATGAGAGAGAATCATTGATAGGCTGCCTCCTGCATACACCTCCTACTGGAGATCAAGCACGCAACACGGCATGTGCCCTGACTGGGAATCAAACTGTGACCTCCTGGCTCAACCACTGAGCCACGCCAGCCAAGAAGCCCAAAACAATTTTTAAAAAGCAAAGGAAAGTTCGGTGAACAAAGTGTCATGTAAATAGCAGGATGTGGAGAGAAATGAGACAAGGCTCTCCCTGGCCCTAAGGAGCTTGCTTTGGAACAGCCTCTACTCTCCATGGAGAGAGAGTATTTGAAGGGAATCTGGAGGGCTTTCTTGGAGATGGCTCTTCCCTGAAGATGTTGTTTTTCCTGCAGCCTCTCTATTTGTGTCTGCCTGACATCCTACACTCCAGATATACAGGGCCCAGAGCCAGTGCCAGCATTTTTCTAATTGCCTCTTGTTTTCCGTATGCTGTCCCCTCACAGCAGTGTTATTTTCCTCGTTCAAGGTAGAGCCCATACATTTTTCTGCCCTAACCCTCCCCATGTTCTTAGCTCTCACACCTACAGTGTTTGATTGTGCTCCACTAAATAGAACTTTAAGAGGCTAAGCTATCAACAACGCAAAGATAACTTCAATAGTAACTCTCTCAATTTATAGTGGAGAGTTAATGAAGTGTTTCCTTATTCATTACCTCATTTGAGTCCCACCGCCCTAGTAAATTAGGGAAAACAGAATTGGATATCTCTTTAACAGAAGAAGCAGAGATGGGAAATAACCTCTCTCAAGGGCTCACAGGAAAGTTTTCCTCATTCCCGGGCCCAGTTTTGCATTACCCCATGCACTCAAGGTTCTAGGATCCCCTGCATGGAAAAAAAAAAAAAAAATACACAACAGAAATGGCAAGGAAAAGTCTTTAACTTACAGCAGAATTAGACCAGCATTGCCAGTTGACTTAGAAAGGGATGTAAAATTTAGAAAGAAATAAAAACTATATAAAAAAAACGTTATCCAACTGATTCTGGTAGAGATGATTAGCAGAAATATCTTGCAAAGAATGTGGGTGTCCTGGAAGATTCATTGTCATCATCATTATAATTTCTAATCATGCTGTGTGGGCAGGTGTCCGTGGAGCAGAAACATCATTGGAACCCAGATTCACAGTTTCATCAGGAGACTAGAAACTAAGTCTGCAATTCTTAAACCTCAGAGCCTGAATCACAACTTTCCCCTCAGCGATCAGCAAGTATGCAGACTGTGCCTACGCCAAGGGAGGTGCTGCACAGGGAGGACATCAAATATCAGGTCCGCCCAAGAGTGCTCATGGAAACAAGGTACAGGGAGGCTTGCTGGGAGCCTGGAAATACCATCAGATGCAGACAGAAGGCCGCAATTGCAGTCCCACGTTATGCCTCTAATTTGCTGAGTAACTTTGAATGAATCATTTGCCTTCTTTGCATTTTTGTTTCCATTCCCATTTAAAAATTGAGAGGGTTTTTTTGTTTGTTTTTTGTTTGTTTGTTTTTTACTAAAACTACTGGTTTTCCAATGAGAATATGGGCGGAGGTGAGGAGGAAAGGCAACCAGCAGCAGGGTTTTGGGCTTCCCCTGGCTTTGCGCCCTCCCCCTACCAGAGCAAGTCTGTTTTTATCCTTTGACATTCTGGACTTGGCCCCTCTGCAAGATTTAGTTTTAACAAAGTGTCCAAGTCCACAAAGATTATGGACATGATCTCTGCTAACATTCTGATTCTACTCAAATATGTCTTGCCATACAAAAATTCCTTTACCCAATGTACCTGATTTAGAGAAAACTGTATTGGTAGAATTGTAATGAGAAGCATCTCAATCTTGTCTTATGCCTCCACATTGGTGAGTACCTAGAGAGAGTGTGCAAGCATGGCAGAGATGAACCAGAGCACCAGGAGGAAATCCACCACAAACCCCACAATTATGTCACGGAGATTTATTTATTCATACAGAAATATCGCTTAAGCACCTGCCCTGTGATAAGCACAATGCTAGGCTTGAAATGAATAAACAAACAAGGCAATTGTCCCCATGAGACCTGCATTACATCGGGTCTGGCGTTTTCTAAAACTGCACATACTGAAATAACTAAATCGAAATCACTACTTAACAGATGTGGCATACAGCTAAAGCAATCCTTAAAGGAAAATTTATACATTGTTTATATAAATGAAAAAGCAGAAATGAAAATATGTGAATTAAGAGTCAAGTTCTGATAATCAGAAAAAAACAACAACAAAATAAACCTAGGTAAAGCACAAAAAATGTATTGTTGACAATTTTTAAAAGGGAATAAAGAAAGACAAGCCAATAAATAAATAATAAGCCTTTTGCTTTTTAAAATAAATAAGCTTTTTTGCTAAACTAATCAAAAAAAGGATAAAAATAAAGCACAGAACTTTAAACAATGTGAAAATAACCGGAAACAGAGGAAATAAAAATTAGTCAACTCCTTACAAATCAGTTTGAAATAGACTTTCTTCAAAATTAAGAAAAGTATCCCCAGAAGAGATATAGAAGCAAATTAGCCCAATTACAAAGAAATAATATGTTGTTAAAGAGCAAATACCTCCACCCCTCCAAAAAGGGCATTAGGTCAAGGCAGTTTCTTAGGGGAATTCTTTCACATTTAAAAAAAAATAAATCATATAAATACTATTCAAACTATTCCCAACACAAAAGCTTCCAAATTATTTGTAGGATTTAAGCAAAACACTAACACTAGAAACTGACAGTGCATAGACACACAACTTTCAAGTAATCTCATTTATGATCACTGATGAAAAATTGTTAATAAATCACTGACCTCTAGATTCCAGCAACACTAAACAAATAATGCACAAACTATGACCAAGTAGATATTATTTCAGCAACACTAGAATGATTTCATGTTTGAAAAATACACTTATATATTTCTCCAAATTTATAGAACTAAAGAGAAAAATCTAAGGTGTTTTTTTTTTAAAAAGAAAGAAAAAGAAACAATGTATGATTATTTTTTATAGTTTCCAGAAAGGTATTACATAAACATTTTAACAGCCAGTCTCTACTCAAATAAAAATAAGAAAACACTCTCAGAATAGGGATTGATAGTTTTTAAAACAATGTATTTCTCAAACCAAAACCCATTAAAGACAAGAAAAAGAGGACATTCACTGTGTCACTGCTATGTAATAGTTACTCTTCTAGAGGTAGAAAAAACTATAATTAAAAAAAAGTTGCAGGAGTTATAAAAACTAAAAAGAAAAAGGTAAAGTGCAATTCTAGATGAAATGATTACTTAACTAGAGGCCAAAAAATTAATCTTAAAATTATTCAAATAATGAGAGAATTCAATAAAGTGGTAGGGTAGAAAATCAATAATCTGAAATCAATAAAACACACACCCATTTAGTTAGATGCAATGTCAAGTGAATGGAACATAAGATCCCAAAAGTGATGCAAATTCCTAAGTATTAAATATTTAAGCAGTTAAGCATTAAGGATTTAATATATAATAAAGGTGTCTTTTCAAATCAGTGTGGGAAAGATAGACTAGTCAATAAATAGTGTTTGGGTAGGATGATATGGAAAATATCAAAATAGATCCCTATCTCACATTATTTGCCAAAATATCTATAATAATAGAAGCATAATTTGCTAATGAGACCTGATGTCCTTCTGGATGACCTTCCAGACAAACCCCAGACTGAGAGGGAAGCCCGGGCCCTGGGTGCCAGAGGGAAGCCTGTGCCAGCAGCCAGGGGAAGGGAGGCCTATTCTTGCACAAATTTCATGCATCAGGCCTCTGATAATACGTAATTTCAATGGAACAGTGCTGAGGGGGGTGGCAAGGGAGAGAGAGAGAGACAGAGAGAGAGAGAGAGAGAGAGAGAGAGAGAGACAGAGAGAGAGAGAGAGAGAGAGAGAGAGAGAGAGAGACCAGATGAAGTAACTAAGAGGAAAACAGGGGGAGAAATTTTTATTCACAAAGTAGAGAAGTCATTTCTAAGTGTTACATGCAACCCCATAACCATAACACCAAAAGACTGAATTGACTATATAAATTATTTTATTTTTATCTGCAAGTTCAAAAGACAAATACAAAATAGGGGGTTATTGCATCTCCTATCATAGACTAAAGGTTATTTTTTTTAAAAAAAACTGTAATTAAACACTATGGAAAAATCCAACAATCCAATAGAAAAGAAGGCAAAGGGCAGTTCACAGAAAGGAAATACAAATGAGTGTAGCTTATTTAAAATGATGTTCAAAGTCACTAATGACAACAGAAATGAAAATTAAAACTGTGATAGCAAGATTCTGAAACAAAAATAATCATCTAGATATATGAGAAAAGCAGGATGCAAAATAATGTGTGCAGAATGCTACCCTTCAAATAAATATTCAACATACACTGAACATAAAGGAATACAATACATACATGTGCTTGTTTATATCCATTTTCTTTCCAGAAGGGGTTATAAGGAACTGATATATCCTTTGGGTGGGAAAAGTAAAATGATGAGACATTGATGGGAGAAAGATATAATTTTCATTACATGTCTCTTTGAAACTTTTAAATTTTGTACTATATTTTATGTAGTTTATTCAAATTAATTTTTAATTTTCTTTAAAGAAAGGCTAGACAAACCACCTGTGAGAATGTCAAATGCAAGTGAAGGGAGCCAGATAGATGGCCCATGACTTTTCAACTCTAATTTATTATGGCTTATCAGATTGAGAATGACCAAGATTTGAAGCTTAATGCAGCTACCTATTAGCTTTAACTTTGGGAAAGTTCTTTATTCTTGCAATGTGTCAGTTTTCATAGCTGTGAAACAGAAAGCTAAAATTTACACCTCAACAGATTGTTGTAAAAATTCAATAACATTCTAAACTAATAAAAGCGAAATATTAAAATTGACCATTTCTTTGGGACGCCAACAGCCAATCAGAACAATGGTATGCAAATTAGCCCAGCCAAGATGGCAGAGGCTGGGGCGGCAATGGAGCAATCGCGCTGGGGCACGCCAGGGCAGAGGCCTGGCTTCCGCCCTGGTGGGCTCCGGCGGACGGTTCCGGGCAGTGGCTGGTGGCTGTAGGGCCGGGGCCACCCAGGTCTCCCGGCCCTGCAGCCGGGGCGGCAACGGAGCGATCGCGCTGGGGCACGCCAGGGCGGAGGCCTGGCTTCCACCCTGGTGGGCTCCGGGGGACGGTTCCGGGCAGTGGCTGGCGGCTGTAGGGCTGGGGGGCGGCCCAGGCCCCCGGTTCTGTGGCCAGGGCTGGCAATAGAGAGATGGGGCTAGAAATAGAGAGATTGTGCCAGTGGTTGGTTCTGGGCGGCGTGGGAGCCTGCCCCGCCCTGAGGCTGGGGCTGGCAATAGAGCAATGGTGCCTGCGGTGGTTCCAGAAGGCGGTGAGCAGCCGCAAGGCCGGAGTTGGCAGCCAGGCCAGGCCCTGTGAGGCCTGGGAATAGAGCAATTGGGCCCACATGACCTCAGAGGCTCAGTGGTGGGGGCTTGAATGGGGTACACCCTCGGGGTCATGCCCGAGCATCCTCCGCCCCTGCCAGAGTGTCTGCCACAGGTCCAGCCACCTGGCTCCACCTTGGAGGCCTCCATGGGACGTGTGCGAGTGTGTGCCTGGCTCCACTCCCAGTGTGTGTCCGCTCAGCAGCAAGGCCCCCCCAAGGGACCATGCACCAGCGTCCACCCCCTGGCCTGCCACCCAGCTCTGCACCAGGTGTGTCCCCTCAGTAGTGGAGGCCCACCAGGTATGTGCAATGGTAGGCCATCCGGCAGGAAACGTCCACGCCTGCACTCACCAGCCATCCCACCCCCCAGTGCACGAACCCTGAGGGGCCTGTGGCCAGCCTGAAAACAGCCCTCAGCCCCTCACCCAGGCTGGCCATGCATGCCAGCAGGTGGACATCCCCCCCAGGGGTCCCAGACTGTGAGAGGGCACAGGCCAGGATGAAGAACCCCTTCTTCCCCTCGCCAAGTGCACAAATTTTTGTGCACCGGGCCCCTAGTAACATATATAAAGTGCCTAGTTCAAGGTCTAACAAAGGATATATAAGCGCAGGCAAAAGTAGGTTTACAGCTGTTCACATGAAAACGAATGACTAATTAATAATACAAGAATAAACTCTGTTTCATGTACTCACAACTGTAAACCCTCTTTTTTTGCTCTTTTTTAAAAATATATATATATTATTGATTTTTTTAAAGAGAGTAAGGGAGAGGATAGAGAGTTAGAAAAATGGAAGAGAGAGAAACATCGATCAGCTGCCTCCTGCACACTTCCTACTGGGGATGTGCCTGCAACCAAGGTACATGCCCTTCACCGGAATCGAACTTGGGACCCTTGCATCCACAGGCTGACGCTCTATCCACTGAGCCAAACTGGTTAGGGCTAAACCTACCTTTTCCCACCCCACTATGTTCAGTGAATGTTAGTTCCTTCTAGTTATAATGACTCTTCCTAATATTAATTGATGTTGCTAGTATTACTATTTTAGTAGTAGTAGTAGTAGTAGTAGTAGTAGTAGTAAGCTGTTCTGCTTAACCACATACATTCAACCCAACACTCACTCCCAACAGCTTTGGCTTTAACTTCCTATAGCACTGCCACCACATCCTAAGTCCCCATGAAGCAAAAGTTGAATAAGTAATTACCAATTCTAAACACCAGTCAGGAGAATATCTGGAAAACATCTATTTCAACTCCCTCATTTCACTGAAAAATGAGCAGAAGGCAGCTATAGTTTAGTGGAAACTCAAGTCAACTGCCTCTGTTCCACAAACTTCACCATATCTCATATGTTGGCAAAGAATGGGCCTCTTTCCCTCAACTTCACTGGCCTCGTACTTTAAGGGTCACCTGTCTTTACTTCCAGAAAGCACATCCCTCAATCAGGCATCACCCGCCTCGCTGACCTCACTGCCCTGTGAACAAGAATAGTCCTGGTACACACAAATGCATTGCTTAGGGTTCTCACACACAACAGATGACAAAATCACCCTTCACGCAGTATGACCAAATGCCAACTCAATCAATCTTCCAAAGGAGGAGGAGGGCGTTAATGAAGACTATCCTGATAGAAATATGGACCCCTTTGTCTAGAACCTGAGACTTAAAAATGGGTGGCTAGAGACAGTGCAACCTTTTAGAGCATTGGACTTTGTTAGTGGTGTTGGTGGGGTGAAGTTTCTGAGTGTTTGTTTTATTTTTCTTTATTTCTGTGTTCAGTCTTTGAGAAAGATTCTATTATGGTTGCTATCAATTCTCATTTAAAGAAATAAGGACAATGGTATTAATAATGAAACAAAAGTACTCCTGTTTTACTCTCTGTGGTCTGCAAGCAGTTTCACATTTCATTCAGATCAGAACTCTAAGTCTTACTGATGTGAAAGTGTGTGGTTTAGTGATAGCCAAGTTCTTCTAATATTCAACTTTCTGTTGTTTCTTACTTGCAACTTACAGTAAACGTATCCCAATCTTTCCCCTTTGTCACAATCAGCCCATTTTCAAAGCAACCAGACAACTCCAACATGGCACTTTTCATGAATATCAGACACGCATGAGAGCCTGTTTGGACCCAGTTCATTGTGTTAAACAGTCTGCCCAAACTATGAAACAGATTGCCCAAATTTTATCTTTGGACACCACAGAATATAACTATTATGGAGGAGCACAAGTCCTGCCTTTGCTTAACTCCTCTTCCCCCCGATGTCCTCTAAACCTCCATTTTTGGCTGTGTTTGGCCAGAGAAATCAGGGATGGTCAGTCTATAACTGTCTCGAGAAAAAACATAATTTGTCACCATTCCTTTAATTAATAATAATCCTTACCTAGGATGATGATTAATTTTGAAAAGTCCCTTCATAGGTGCTTAACTATTCTATCAAACCTTGGAAATAAAGGGTTACAAAATTATTCTCCCCAGCTGTACATTAGAAGAAACAGACTCAGAAAGGGCAAGTGCCCAGGAACGCCAGCAATAAGTGGTGAGAACAGGTCCTCAACACAAGTTTATCATTCTAGAAGAAGGGTGTTTTCCATTCTGCTCTGCCTAGAGTTTGTCTGGATCCTTTGCACATTGCAGGCTCTTAACTATTTTTAAAAATTTTTTTAAATATGTCTTTATTGATTTTATTTTATTTTTTTAATTTTGTTTTATTGCTTCAAGTATTACAAAAAGTGTTAGGTAAGCCTCCATTTTTCCCCTTGACCTTCCCCCCTCCTCCCCTAACCCCCCAGTGTCTTGTGTCCATTGATTATGCTTATATGCATGCATACAAGTCCTTCCATTGATCTCTTAACTTCCCCACAACCCTCCCCAGCCTTCCAGCTGTAGTTTGACAGTCTGTTCAATATTGTTCTGCCTCTGTATCTATTTATGTTCATCAGTTTATAATGGTCTGTATTATCTATAAATGAGATCATGTGGTATTTTTCTTTCACTGACTAGCTTATTTCACTTAGCATAATGCTCTCCTGTTCCAGAAACACCAATCAGAAAGGACATATGCATCCCTATGTTCATAGCAGCACAATTTACCATAGCTCAGATTTGGAAACAGCCTAACTGCCCATCAGCAGATAAATGGATTAGAAAACTGTGGTACATCTACACAATGGAATACTATGCTGCTGTGAAAAAGAAGGAATACTTAACTGTTTCTTGATGATACACTATGATCCCATCAGCAAGGCTCCTCACCAGCTCGTACTTGATGGGGTGTGTTTTGATTGTTCAATGCCTGGGGCTAACAGTGGCTGAGCATTTTCACTATCACCAGGGTCCATCAATTGTGCCACAAGTAATTTATGACCTGTCATTGTTATAGTCCAAAAGTTCCAAATGATTTGTTATTTAGAGGATAGCACTCCTTTAAGATTATCCCTATGATACTACATTCACACTCCCATTTGCTTTAAGTGGGAGAACAAGAGGCAGAGTTATGGGTCTCCAGTTATTCCGCTTAACCTCAGCCTGCCTTTCCTCAGTCACAGCTCATAGTGTGCTGTTTTATTAACATTATCCATCATACGAGTCTTGGATAAATAAAGGCTGAGAAATACTGCTGTAGATGGAAGGGGCAGCATCACTTACAGAAGTTGGCTTTCCTAGAAAGAGAAGAGTATATCTGAACTCCCTGTAGGCTGATTGAACCTCTACCATCAGTCCCGAATTGGTTCTATTGGCCTTTGTTTGGGTAACAAAACTCAGAATGCCTTGCATATATCCCAATCAATCTCACTAAAAAAGTATGCCCAAACAGAGATAACATGAGTGTGTAACCTATTACTCAATTTACACACACACACACACACACACACACACACACACACACACACACACACCCCAGGGTCCAGAAAGGATCCAGTCTAGTACTGCAGATGACCAAAAATGTCTCACAGTCCATTTAGTGCATGTCAAGACAATTTAGCTTAACATCTAAGAGGTAAACAGCAGTATTCTAAGTTTTAATGAAGTCAGCTTGACCATCACTATTATCAGCTTATCTCACTGGACCAAAATATGCATTATCTGTGTCCCAAACTGCACTGTAAGTTCCCTGTGATGAAGGATCAATTATTCATTCAAATAAATATTTACTGAGTATATACATGTCAGACACTAATGTAGATGTTAGGAACATAGCAAGGAACCAAAAAGACTAAATTCCTACACTCATGGAATATATAACCTGTGGTGAAGGCAAAAAATTCACAAACAGGCAACTAAACAGAGTGAAAGAAAAAATAAAATAAAGTGGGGTACAGGAGATAGGGAGAGGGGATTTTATCTCTATTACTTCCATTTCTACCCATTGATTTGGAGGTATAAAAAAAAAAAAAGAAAAGAAAACATGCCTACCATGCAACCCAGATATTCTGATTTGTTTAATTTGGAGCTTTACTTGGGCAACAGTATTTTTAAGGGTATCCCAGTGATTCCAACATAGCATCAGGGTTGAGAACCGCAGATATGCTTGGTTTTGAAGGTGAACAGTCCTAGATTTGAAACCCAGCTGTTACATATCTTCTGTGGGATCTTAGGAAACATACTTAATCTCTCTGAGCCTCAGTGACCATATCTATACAATGGGATAACAGCAGCAAATGCATACCTTTTTGGATTATTAAGAATTAAATGATATGTAAAATCCATAGCAGAGTGCAGAGCTCATGGAAAGGCCTTAGCAAGTGATGGCCATCACCTACCATTACTTTATCACTTTAAAATATGTATGCACAGGAGGTACAAATTGGAGAGCTGCAGGTCAGATTGGGTTCTATTTTCCATCTACAGTGTAGACTTTTAAAAACATATATATTTGTATTGATTTCAGAGAGGAAGGGAGAGGGAGAGAGAGAGAGAGAAATATCAATGATGGGAGAGAATCATTGATTGGCTGCCTCTTACATGCCCCACACTGGGGGTACAGCCCACAAACTGGGCTGTGCCCTGACCAGGAATTGAACCTGTGACCTCCTGGTCCACAAGTTGATGCTCAACCACTACACCATGCAACTGGGCTACAGTATGGACTTTTTAATTGCTTTGTTGTTGCTTGGAGCCAAAGTGAATATTACTGAGATCATAAGTTGAATTTTTCTTCTTCCCTGAAGAAATATCGCTTACAGCATTTTAAAACTATTTTAATAACCCAAGATTTACAAATTAAAGATTTCACATAAAATTCTGACAAAGAATTCCCATGTGGCAGTAATTGATTAGCATCAGAAAAGCTGCCCCCTCTTTCAGTGAGAGTCCTCTCAAGCTTTCTATGGCCTGCACCACACCCTGCTGCTCTCTCCCCAAAACAGATGCAGAGACTGTGGCTGAAGACCAGTCTCATTTCATCAGTTCAATTGCACTGTTATCTTTCCCACAGTAAAGAGGAAAACAAATTTTTTCCTGTATCTAAGACACAAAAGTGGGAAAAGAAAACCTAGATAAATGGATTTTGTATTTAAAAAAAAAAAAAAAAAAAACCACAATAGAAGAATTTATTTGTGGAAGTCAAGGATATTTCTTTCTGTGTATTAATTTTGCAAATGCAGTGTGTCTATGTTCACACTTTTATGTAACTCACATGGATGGCCCTGTGGATGGATGACGTTTCATGTCCTGGGCATTGAAATAGTACCTTAGTAAATATTAGCTCCTTAATCCCACAACTCTGTGAGGTACTTTCCATTATCACCATTCTCAAGGATGAGGAAACCGAACCTTGAAAAGGATAAGCAACGGTCTTAGGTCACATGAATAATAAATGGCAAAGTTAGGTATGGAACCAAAGCTGTCTGACATCAAAGTGGAAATTTGTTCCATCACACTATTCTCCCTCCACCCAAAGACCTAGTTAATTTAATTTAACTATTGAAGAGAACAACAACTAGATGGGAAAATTCTTGGAAAGAATACCATTAATTTAGAACAACATAAGACAAGCCCTCAAATAACATGATTTCTTTCAATGTCATTTCCTTATAACCTTGATATATTGTAGGAATTTAATTCTTGTTATATCAATTAGCCTATGGTTAGATTGGTTTCATTATATGTTGTTTTGCTTAAAACCACAGTACCTATCAATGACAAGTCAGTGGGGACTTACTTATATATCTCTCTCTGGCCAATGTGCCTGCTGACCATTACACAGATAATGAAGGACACATCCCAATAATTTCTGGCATCTGTGTCTTTCAGGCTTTATGAAACCTGCTCCTCTTTTCCTTTTGTCCCATGTAAAGATAGCTCTACTCTTAAATCTATGGTCAAACAGGTTGCACAAAGAAGAAAACAATACTGTGCACATGTGTGCATGTATGTTGTAATGTGTTGACAAAGATGAAAACCAATAACTGAAATGGAAGACCAAGGCACATTCAGCCTCATCTCAAACATGTCTCTTTGTTGAAAGATGTCTCTGTCATCTTGTCAGAATTAACCTGCCTCCAGAGTCTAATACAGGTTATTCGTATCTATCTTAAATTTCTCCATCACATTATGTTTATGTGTTGTGTGTCAACACCCCAACCAAAGTAGAATTCCCTGCAAGAATTATCTTGCATTCATTCTTATATGCCCACCCCAATAGTAAGCACAAAACAAAGCATAAAGTCAGAGGCAAAATAAGAGTAAATTAAGTGAATAAGAGTAGATAAGATTAACCATTTTCTAACCATGTTTCTTTAAGCAAATGTGTATTTAGTATTAGTACTAATGGAGCTAGGCTTTGTGGAGGTACGGAGATTAAAATTTTTTAAGCTTTCATTCAAGCTGCTCACCATCTACTGAAAGGAACAAATGCACACGTAAAACCACAACACAGGAGAAATAAAAATTAAGCCTCCTAAGAGAAATAAACAAAAAAAGTTCTGGTAATGAGAAAAATGTGCAAGATATGAAATTTCTCAGGGTTTTGCTATAATCTTTATTGTAAGTGGTCAGTTAAAATACATCTACCCAAATACATATGCAATTTCTCTGATAATTTACTGACATTTCTTTTTTGAAGTTGCTGACATTTAACAATCAAAAGAGCTGTCAAGAAAAGTCTCAATCAGAATGGGGAATGCAACTTTTTTTTTTATTTATTTAAGGGAGTGTAAGAGCAAGCATCTTTGTCTTTCAGCAATTTGGGGAAAGCTTGACTTTTCTGACAATGTAACTATAAAGAAACCTGAGTCAAACACATAAGAAAGCACAAAATGCTCAAGATATTTTAAGTCTGCAATTATTTGCTGAACACATGCTAACTGCCAGGAAATATGTTACGCTCTCCAGGGAAACAGAGCTCCGTCTCTATTTGGGGTAACAGTGGTGAACTTGTTCAGAAGATATTAGGATATAATTTCATGATAAGCAGCATAGGAAAGGTATAGGCAAAGATTATGAGATTCAAGGAAAGAAATTATGTAAATTAGAAACTTTATTGATAAATGAGGCATGACACTACGCAATGAAAACTAAAAACTAAATTGAGTACCTTGGCATTTGCAATATATTCCTAGTTCTGCCAATAATTTGGTGACAGAACTTAAGCAAGTCACTGCCTACAATTCAGATTTGTTTTCCTCATCCTTAAAAAGGAGACAGATGGCCCAGCCAGCGTGGCTCAGTGGTTGAAGGTCGACCTCTGAACAAGGGGGTCACAGTTTGATTCCAGGTCAGGGCACATACTTGGGTTGCAGACTTGATCTTCAGTGTGGGGTGTGCAGGAGACTTGATCAATGATTCTCTCGGTAATGTCCCTATCTCTCTATCCCTCTCCCTTCCTCTCTGAAATAAAAAATACATATATTTAGAAATATTTTACACATGGCCTTCCCAGTGGTCAGTCTATAAATCCACTACCTTCTGATTGGACTTGCAGCAAGAGAAAGCAAGTTTTCCACTGTGTCATTTGATTCCGTTTGTCCTCTTAGATGTTTGTCACCTGAGAGATCCAAAAGCAATAAATCTAGTAGCTATACACAATGTAGTATTTTCATAATTTACACAACTGACTAAATTACATACCATTTCATCGCAAAGGCTAAAGTTCTCCTACAGGGGACATAGAAAGGCAGGCTGATAAGTAGGGTGGATTTCCACCAGGGCTCCCTGTTCATTCTGTGTCATACAGAATATAGGGCATTTCTAGGACCAGATGCCATAGTCAATATTAATTCTGTTGGGTAAATACTTTATTTCTCATCAGAAATTATCCTAGTATATCTTTCCAGTGTCATCTCTCACTACTACTTCCTTCAAAACTTTATTTTATAAACTAGTATTAGCCAAACTATCTTTCCCAAATCAGAATCTCCACAGAGGGTACTGGGAATCTGTATTATTAACAATAAGTGTTTTCAATAATCAGACAAATCAGGGAAATCCTACTATAGAACAACTGAACTATGCATTATTCACCAGAAATGTCCTGTTTCTTGTCTCTTTTCTGTGTGTCTTCTGACTGTATTATGCTTCTTCCATCTCTGGCTGGTGACATTCACTTACCTATCTCTCAGTATCCAATTAAAATGCACCTGACTTCACTCTCAAGCATATATTTCTTATCTTCTCTATAGGATTATGAGATCACAGAGAGCGCTGAAGGAGTCTGATTCATTAGTTCATTCATTCAACAAATATGTATGGAGTGTGTACCCTATGCCAGGCAGTGCTGTAGGCATTGGTTACATAGCAATGAACAAAACTAAGTTCACCACTTTCATGAACATTCTAGTACAGGTGTTGGCAAATCGTGGCTCACAGATCAAATCTTGCTCACTGCATATGTCTGTAAAAAAATTATTGAAACAGACACAATCGTTTACATATTGTCTATGGCAGAGTTGAGTATTTTACATATTGTCTCACAGAATGACAGCTGTGACAGAGACAACATGTACCACAAAGGCAAAATGTTTACCACTTGTCCCTTTGCAGAAGAGTTTGCTGACCCCTATTCCTGTATACTCTCCCCATATAACACAGTGCCTGATAGACAATAGGCAGTTAATATATACTTAAAGCCCAGCTGGTGTGGCTCAGTGGCTGAGCATCAATCTATGAACTAGGAGGTCACGGTTCAATTCCTGGTCAGGACACATGTCTGGATTGTGGGCTCTATCCCCAGTGTGGGGACTGCAGGAGGAAGAAGACAGCGAATCCATGATTCTCTTTCCTCATTGATTTTTCTCTCTCCCCCTCTCCCTTCCTCTCTGAAATCAATGAAAATATTTTTTAAATAAAAATATATACATAAAGAATAAAATAAAGATGGAAATTAAGAATAGGATCACATAAGGCAAGTCCCATGGCAGAATCTCATTTACCCAGTCTCTATCTTTGGCATCTAATTATGCCAAAACTAATTTCCACCCAGGATAACACATTATTAGCAATGCTACAGTTTAAAATAATAAAAAGAGAGGTTGTGGCAAGCTTTCAAACCTATGGAAAAGTTAAGAACTAAATTGCTGTGTATTCAAAAGTCATTACTATTTCAGGCTCATTTGTGATCCTAACAGCTGCCCTGGCAAAACATATTACAATAGCTGTCTTTTCTGGCTTTCAGAGCTGGAGAGAGCCATTATGTATTTCACTGGTTTGTTTACCTTCATAAGATGCATCTAGTGGAGGGGACCTTTGCGTCATTTGGATCAAGCTGACTAATGAGACTCAGGTTAAGTCAAACACAAACATACAGTTGCACAGAAGGAAAACCTCTTTCTGTCAAATACCAAAGTCAAGCACATAGATTCAAAGTAATAGCCATAGCCTAAGAACTGTCTTCTTTACCAAGGCCACGGGCAGACCCTCTCATCTTTCGAGAAAATAACTGATAACTGCACTCTTTGCAGGATCCTTTTCAGAATCTGAGTAACTATAAAATGTAAAGTGGAGAAGTGAGACCCAGTTGAGGTTTCACAAGCCCTGTGCAGTGTCAGTATGGCTTACTGCAAGGAATAACCATTTTAGAGTCAAACAAGTCTTGATTCCACAAGAGCTGTGCCACTCATTAACCATGTAAACATGGGCAAGTCACTTAGCTTCTTTGAGCCTCTGCCTCCTATCTGCAGAAAGTGAATAATATAAGTCACCTCAAAGAATCAGAATTCATTCTCAGAATCAAAGAAAAGAGATTTTCAGTAACAGTTGGTTTCATTCCTTCCATTTTATCCAAAAAAAAGTGCAACACAGCTCCCACATCTCAAAAATACCTTCATATGATATATCTGAATTCCCTGAAAATGTTACAGTATATTTTTAAGTCAATAAATTTAGAAAGATTTCATTTGTACATCTTTGATTCTTCCTTAGCCCAAACTGAAGAAAATTATTTCCCTTCTCAATTTACTACTCAGAAGCTATATAATAGCTCTTGTTTATTCTATCTCCAGGTGGTTAATTTCTAAGAAAGCTTGGTTGAAACAACAGTCCTCAAAATGCATTATATTCAGAACATCCTGAAGAGGCATCATGTAATGGAAAATCAGGCTAGTTCTATACATCCCTCTTGGTTTCAAAGTGAAACAAAAATGGTCAAGTTCCAGTCATTTTCACTTTCTAGTTCTTGTGGCCTTGGCCACTCTGATTTCCTTTTTAAAATGCGATAAAGAAACTAATATGCTCCCATTAAAATAGTCTTCATTCACTTTACATGTAGGTTGGATAGGTGAATAGACGGGTATGGATGACAGATGAAAATTTAGAGAGGAAAATAAGAAGGGTAGGTAAGAATGGCCAGAGGATGACTGGAGAGATGGGTGGAAGGATAGATGGGTGGATATGAACAAACAGAGGGATGGGACTCAAGCAAGTGTAGATGACAAGATGCTAAGCAGACACGCAGAAATGCATAGAGAGGCAAAAACATAAATCCATGATGAAAAGATCAACCTTAGGATTGAAATACTAGCACAATTCCCTCTCCTAAATCTGCTCCTTAAATCCCCATTTTTTAAAAATGCCCAAAGGTCTCTCTTCATCATTATGTCAACGCGTCCAAATATGTCAACACACCCAAATATGTGGTAACTACAGTATTATGTATGTCCCCAGAAATGGAAAAGACCCTTTGGGCAAAACAAATTTACCATATCCTCCTAATAAGAGAAAATTAAAAGCTTTCCAGAAGGCATAAGGCAACTTATCTAATGCAGTACAGTCATGAGACTACCCATATTATTTTTCAATGTTTCTCTAATTAATGTTATGTTAATTAAGAGAACTTGGCCCAATGTATTTTTTACAGTCAGAATTTTCTCTACATTAACAATTCTATAGGCCTAACTTTACCTTAGAACTGAGAACTTAACTAAAAGTGTTACATTCCAGTCTAATATATACTAATTCAAAATGAAATAAAATGTCAAATTCCTCTACTACAAAAACAATGTCAAGTGCTCCTGTTTTCTGTGAAAGCAAGATCCCTTCTCAGTAAACAGCACTTAATAATGAAAACAATGGTCAAATATCCATAATACATGCAAATACATCGCATAATGCAACATTATGCAGTGATTTAAATGTATGCTTTTAAATAATGTTTAATAACATGGAAAATAATTACAATATAATACTATGTAAAAAAAAATATATGTAAAACTAAATTTGTATAAGGACCATGCAGCCCCCTTTTAAAAAAGAATAAAGTAGTTAGATGTGTAAAACTGCAACAGTGGTTATCTCTGGATAATAGGTTATGGGTGTTTTAATTTGCCTCTTCGTTTTATTGTTTGTTTATTTGTTTGTTTGTTTGCTTTTGCATTTTAACTCTCTAAAATAGGTGTACATAACTTTTATAATTGACAAAGTTTTATTTTAGGAAAAAGACTAGGACCTGTGTTAAGACAATAAATATGAAGAGTTTTTGTTTTGTTTTTCCATGTATGGAATATTTGCATATGCAGTAACTCATCTGATCCATTCAACAACTCAAAGAGATGGGATTGAAGATCCCCACAGACAGCCATGCAATCAAGATCCTACAGCAAAATAGGATAGAGAGGCCCTGGTCAAGGTGCCCTGGTACCCTACTGCCTTCCCTACAATGTCCATTCACTCATCACAGGAAGAGTTTTGTTTTTTTAGATGTGTGTGTGTATATGTGTTTCCCTAATGGGGTTCAAGTACTCTTTTGCTTTCTTTCCACCTCATAGTATCAACATCACACATTTTTAGAAAAAAAAAGAAAAAGAAAAGGCCTGCATATATAAGCTTACCTGATCCCCTTGACACCTTACCCACAGTAGAAGGGGAAGACTCTGTTCAAGAATAATATTTCCTGTGGTTGCTATTTCCATAAAAGTATAAAGCCAATTATCCTTCAGGACCAGTTGAACCTATTAAGGCAGCTGTTCTCAACCTGTGGGTAGCGACCCCTTTGGGAGTCAAACGACCCTCTCACAGGGGTCGCCTAAATACATCTTGCATATCAGATATTTACATTACAATTCATAACAGTAGCAAAATTACAGTTATGAACTAGCAACAAAAATAATTTTATGGTTGAGGATCACCACAACATGAGGAACTGTATTAAAGGGTTGCAGCATCAGGAAGGTTGAGAACCACTGTATTAAGGGCATGTCCATGCACAACTTAAAAAAAAAGACACAGTCTGATCAAGATAAGAAATCGGAGATTAAGATTCGAAAGCTGCTTAAGATGGCAGAATTCGGAGGGAGGTTTAGAGTCAGCATAGATGAAGCACCACAGCTCAAAGGCAGCTGGTCTTGGGATGAGTCACCAATACTGCCCTGTGCCTCTCTCCCCAGCCATCAGACAAGTTTTTCCATCAGACTTTACTGATGACATGCTCCCCAGTAAGGTGGTAAGATCAATTCCGCAGTTTTAAAATAGGAACGAAATGACTGAGAAGTCCTAACACTGATTCCGCAGAGTACACTCAAAAAAGCCCAGGGAGAGTTGCAATGATGGTAGAAGGAACACACCTCCATTTCAGTGAGCAAACTGTCGCAGTCTGTATGTTCTAAATTTTTACAAAAGAATGAACTGCCTGACATGTAGTTCATCACCAAAGGTATTAAGACATAGTCATTACGTAGGGAATATATATAGGAAAAAAAGTGTGGACCTGTTTAGGGTCTGGGGGCAAGAAGAGAAGTTGAGTCTTTGTGGAAAGGTTGAAACCTACTGAATAAGATAGAACCTGATAACAGACCTAAACTGTAGTTGGGCTGAGCTAAGAACCCTTGCCCTTACTCCCCCTCCTGTGGAAACTTCTAGAACAGAACCTAGAGCATGTATGTGTAAAAACAACAAAAGTATTGCTGGGCAAAATAAACACTCATTATAGGAATAAGCCTGGGGCATTAAAAAAAAAAAAAGCAGATGGTGAGAATACTGAGCTTTTATTCCCTCATAGCATTATCCAGCTTCCTCTCCAGATGAGACCACACCCTTCTGAGACCTACTCACTCTCTTTTCATGCCCTGGGTGTGTCTTTTTCATCCAGGAACCAATGGATTAAATGTCTTTTTTAAAAAGTCTTTAAGTATCACACACCATAAGTAAACTGATACCAGCAGATTTTTAAGCAGGGGTGTCCATCATAATTACCTACAAAGGTTTTCAAGATGCAAAAGCCCAGGCCCACAACCAAAGATTTAGGGATGCAAACTGAAAATCTGAATTCTGGTGCAACAAGCACTGTTTGGAGCCATCATCAACATGGGTAATCAAAAGAATCAAAGAAAAGAAAAGCAATCAAGTATCTGGGCTAGTGTTTCCAGGAGGATCAAAAGGGGCAGTAAGTAACCTGTGTTCGTGGTAGTCAGCAGGAACAGAAGATGGGAGAATGACCAGGGTAACAGAGAGGTGTCTCCAAGGCAACAAGTAAAGAGCAGTGTGAACGGCCAAAGGTCTCCAGAAAAGACAAATTACTTAGGGGCCCTGGAGTGTGGTAAACAGAGAAATTCTGGCAGGATTTGGGTTTACAGAGATGGGCTTTCAAAATGTATTCACCTTAAGAACGCTAATTAATCGATCTATACAATATATTCAGCTTATTATCTTGAAAAGATGACACTAAGTGAAAGGAGATGAGCATGCCCTCTGCATGTTGTTGAAAGAATAGGCTCTGGAGAAACCCTGAATTGGAAGGAATTTGTGAAAGACCCCAAATAAAAGATGTATGGTCTCTCGTGGCTACTATAGTCCTATTTCAAATCTTTCAGCCAAAACAAGGAGGAGAACTTAGCTAAATGAATGTCCTCGATTCCTTTGAATGCCAAAATCAAGTTCAATTCAGTTATCTTGTGAAAACTCATAAGCAAATCCTACTCACTTCAATATGAAATCCCCCATATAAAATAAAGGATTAAGCTGGCTAATCCAAGTGTCCTTGGTTAATGATCTTTAAGTTTGCTACTGTTTCTTCTTCTATAAAATGGGAATAACAGACTTTCCTCAGCCATATCTAACAATAAATAATATTCTGGGAAGTTGTTAAGTAATGAAATACCTAGTTCTAATTACTAAATGAACTACTGACTAACATTTTTTTTAAATATATTTCTTTATTGATTTCAGAGAGGAAAGAGAGGGAGGGAGAGAGAGAAACATCAATGATGAGAGAGAATCATTGATCAGCTGTCTCCTGCATGCCCCCAACTGGGGATTGAGCCTACAACCCTGGCATGTGACCTTGGCCAGAATCGAACCGGGACCTTCAGTTCACAGGCCAACACTGTATCCATTAAGCCAAACAGGCTAGGGCCTAATTAACATTTTTAAAATCCAACGTATATTCCTTTGTTTAGGAATGTAGTTCCTAACTACATCATTGGCCTATTCAATTCCTGATTTGCAAGAATTCCTTATGGTTTATCCAAAATTCAAAAGATGAAATTTATCTATTCAATTGGACTCCCCCACCTCTGCTATCTCTATGGAATTTATGCCTTTATACCACAGATTTCTTTATCCTGATGCATTCCCTAAACAGAAGTCTGGGAGAGAAGCAGAATCTGAAATTCATGTGAGATATCTGAAGTTGAACCCCTCAGTGTTCAACTGTGAAATGGAGACTGATTCTTGTACCATAGTCCTTAACAGGCCCTGTTTACCCAGTTGGAATTATTTAGTGTGTCCCTCAATTGGTATTTTCTAAGTGGATTAACCAGCCTGAATGAATTACATCCTTCCCTGCTCAGCACACTGCCCCTCACTTCCACAATATGGCCCTGTTCTACCCTCCAGCCTCCTATTTTTTCCCTAAAAGAACCCTGTTCGGATCTGAGTGAGAAATGGGGGTAAGGATCCTCATAGTGGCAGACATTTCCTTTTTACCTTGCTTTCTGCCTTTTCATCTTGCACTCCCTCCACCTGCCTCATCCACAGAGGAGGAAGAGGTGAGTTGCCCAATTATTGAATTTGGAGAAGGAATTAGGCCTGTGCAATACAGCCCCTTTCTCCTAGCCTTGGGAGCTACTGAGGCTGAATGCATATATGCCCTGCTGCTCACTGTAGGTTTTATAAGCATAGCCTCCTATGAGGAAGTTGTCACAAGTAGAGTAACTGACTCTTCTGGAATGCTGCATTACCAAGCGCACTGAGCTAACAGATTTAAAAACCACTTCTACTCCCGGGAGCGGGATGGAAGAGGTTCATGGAGGGAAAAGGAGGACCTATATAATACTTTCAAAAACAATAATACTTTCAACTTAAAAATAAGTAAGCAAATAAATAAATAAATAAACACATACATAAATAAAACAAAGTCCATTCTATCACCCAGCCTTTATCTCCACCAGTTTGGCTACAGTGTTACTTTCAATTGATTTCTAGATGGGTGCCATGGAATGGGAGGCAGAACAGCAAACAGAGCTAAGACTGCAGTCTGGGAGCCAAGGCAAAGGCTAAGTTCAATCTCAATTAGCCCTGCAAGCCCAGACATTGTCTATTCTAACCCCACTGAAAGTACCTACCTTGTGCTTGGGTATGTGTGGATCTTTGCCTTCACCCTCAAGCTACCTTCCCAAACCCTTAACTCATCCCCCCTACCATGACTTCCCATGATCACCCAGCCTTCTCAGATGCCTCCGACGCAGGGATCTCTGAGTCCTCACAGCTCATTTTCTCTTCCAAGCTTTTATCACTCTGTTATTACAGACATTTTTAAGTATAAGACAAATATCTAGGAGACTCTAAGTTCCTTTGTTGTCAAGGACTGAGCCCCATTCATCCCCTTATTCTCTTTTCCAACCCTCCTCCACTGGCACAAGTTAACTAACATTGACGGGAATATCTATGCCTCAGGCAAGAAACTATCTTGTTTAATCCTCCCTAGGAAGTAGGTACAGTTATCGCTCTCTGAAAGGAACAGGGTCTGTCTTCAGAAAGACTCTCCATTCCAAGATCTTGCTGTCTCTGGTGAAACAATGGGGATGCTTGCGGACTTGAAGCAAAAAGCAGATGAGGATGGGAAGTTAGATTCGAGAGAGCTACGTTTAGTTCAAAATGGAGGGTTTCACCTTCACTGCCTTGACCTTCCCCTACACTGACCCTGGGTTTAAGGAGAAAAAGACTTCTGACTTTTAAAATAAGGAAGATGTAGAAAATAAAAGTCCACATGGGCACTGCTCCATGAAAGGCCTAACTACTCAATGTGAACAGGTCTCCCCATTCCGAATCCTTGCTCTGAAAACAAGGACCTGGATGACTGTGGTTTTGTCACCAGATGAATAATAAGCCCTGAGGATTGCTAGAATTACAAGGCCCAGACCAGATGCACACAAATATAGCTGGAAGCTTTCTAGTAACTATAACCGTGCATGGGGAATGAGCTGCTCAGAGAAGTGAGTCACTTACTGGAATCCGCGCTGCCTGCATTACTCAGCTGATATTAATACACCCACTTGTTCATTAAAGTTTAATTGGAGTTCATGTGAATTGGTTTCACCGGATACTTAATCAAAGAGAAATGTTTGTGTAGAAACTGTTCACATAAAAAACTCAAAAGCACAGCCTCTACACACTTCCACACAAGTTAGTCAAAGAGGTGGGACAATGATCATGAAGAAGAAGGGGGAAAGCTGTCCAGAAAAACACAAAACAAGAGAAAATGAAAAATCCTGTGTGTGGCACTAGCCCCAGTTTCTTAATTCATCAGCTACAGCCTAAAATCAGCCAGGACTCCAAGGCCAACTCCTAAATAGGAACTTGTTTCTTTCTGGGGTTCTCGAGCAAAGCTGCAGGCATCCTTTTGCCCTGGGCACCTGCCTTCCAGACGTACATCTTTATTTTTAAAATGGGTGGATAAAGAAATTAACCATCATTCAACATAATCACACATTCCTCTTGTATTGACAAGCAAACCAGGAACACAACTCCAAGTGCCTATTTACATAATCAGGGCTGTCAGTACCCTGTTATTTCTTATTGAGTATCTCACTGATCAACATTTCTGGAAGTACAAATTTGAAAGCTCTTGAAAATATGGTGCATGAAGTTGGGAGGAAATAGAAGTCAAGTTTTGTAGCTCTGGTTGTGTTGCCAGGTTTTCTTTAGGCCTGGTCATCATTGTTAAGTACGCATGACTTCTTGGCCCAAACAAGCCAAATGAATTATGTTATACACTATTTGACCCCTTAGCATGGGTCCTCAAACTTTTTAAACAGGGTACCAGTTCACTGTCCTTCAGACCGTTGGAGGGCCAGACTATAGTTTTAAAAAAAAACTATGAACAAATTCCTAGCACACTGCACATATCTTATTTTAAGCAGGACAGGCGGTTGCGGCAAAAATACCTGGCATATGGCCCGCGGGCCGTAGTTTGAGGATGCCTGCCTTAGAGCTTACAGACTGAAATGCATTCATTTTTAACTAGCTTTATTAAGATAAAATCATACAACATACACTTCATTCATATAAAGTCTAAAATTTAGTTGTAGTATATTCACAGAGTTGTGCAAATATTGCCACAATCTAATGTACTAGTAAGAACTTTTCATCATACCCAAAAGAAACCCATACCCTTTAGCAGTCAGTCCCTATCCCCTAGCCCTACCAGCAACCACAATTCCACTTTCTGTCTCTATAGACATATGGATTCACCTACTGTGGACATTTCACATAAATGGAATCATATAAGATGTTGTCTTTTGTGACAGACTTCTTTCACTTACATAATATGTTCAAGATTCATTCATGTGGTAGCATATATCAGTACTTTCTTATTTTTTGTTGCTGAATAATATTCTTGGTGGAAGTGTCACATTGTGCTTATCTATTCAGCAATCTACTTTTTAAAAATAAATAGACCCCCATCTACCAAAGAATAGCAAAGCACTTTGCATTCAGCTCCACAGATAATTTGCTTATACCCCCAATTGTCCATTCATGACAATCCCATTATAATTGTGAAGAAAGTGAGGCGATGATAGGGAATTTTCAAATGTGAGAGGAAGGAACAGAGCCTGTGGTTGAAGCTATTCTAAAGTCAAATCCCATCGGATGACCCACGCATGCCTTGTTTCACAGTATATGGAGTGCTCTCCCTGACATGATATAGCTGGACTGTGGCTGCCTAAGGAAGGAGCTATGGTGTCTCATCTCTGACCTTCCAAGGTGCCAAGCACACTTGGGAGTGCACTGAAAAAGCAACCCTCACAGGCATTTCTCTCTCAAGGAAAACCATCTCTTTCTGCTTCTTAAGATATGATTCAACTACTTAATTAAAAGCACCTACTATGTACCAGGCACCATCATGGTGATTAGTAA
Organism: Murina feae; assembly: GCA_004026665.1. NCBI lineage: Eukaryota > Metazoa > Chordata > Mammalia > Chiroptera > Vespertilionidae > Murina > Murina feae. The sequence continues at coordinate 76,955 of PVJC01001840.1, forward strand.
GATAGGATGCCTGCCCTACAGGAGTTCAAATGTAGCAGAAGACATCAAACCAACACACACAGGACATATCAATGCCATAAGAAACAGAATTAAGCATGTGACAGAAACTCAGAGAAGGGACTCTTCAGCCATGCTAGTGATTTCATTTCTGGCCTTGTTTGTAGGGTGAATGCTAATTATTACATAAGAAATGTAGATAAAACATGGACATAGCTATCTGTGTCCTGAAAAGGTACAAGCTGATCTGTATCTGGGGCATAAATCAGGGCCAATTTCAGCACCCATGTCAATAATATCACCAGATGATGTAGATCGAAAAAGAAACCATCAAAAATGGAAAGTCAGGAAGGTCATCTGTCCAAACCGAAACAATTTCTGCCTCATTCTAAAGCAGCCTATCCAAGATACTGTCAGCAAGCTGGCGATTCACTCAAAAGGAGTCATCTAAGAAACCACGTGGTGTGAAGTAAAGAAATAGACTTCCAAAACACATGTGACCTAACCCACATGCCAGTACCTGGAGCTAATAATACACCAGTGGGCTTATTTGGTGCCATGTGACTAAGGGGCTCCAAGACATTTGCCAAAGAGAACTCAGTCCTTCCCACCTCCAGCAAGCACAGCGTTGACTCTCAGTCATGAGAAGCTCAAAAGCATCTTCCATTCCTCTGTTCTGTATTCTGAGGACACACCTGAGCTTCCAGAAAAGGGCACCTTGCAATCAGAACTTGAGGTCCAACTCATGCTTCTGGTTGTTGGACTATAAGGACGTATAACCCGCCTTGGATCTAACTCATGGAACAGATTCGTTTTTCATGCAAACCAACTGACATATTTAATGAGAACTTCTTTCACTTAAGATCTCTACCAGCATGAAACCCTCTGTAATGTACTCATCCAGCCTGTACATCAGTACAAGTGTTCCTCTTCAGATTTCTACAGCAAGTTCGCACATCCTGTTTCCTAATGACCTCATGCAAAAAAGGAATTTTGTGTTCACCTTTCTTATTCATTAAAGCAAGTTTCAGGAAATACTTTGACATTTAATGTTGAAAAATACAATCTGGGTTAACAGAAAGCCCTAGACGTTCATTGCCATTTATACTGGAGGGAGCGGAGGGGAAAGAACAAGTTAATATCAAATTATAGTTAACTTTTTAACCAGGGGAAAGAAAAGGTAAGTGTCTTTGAGATTTATTAAAACTCCAAGTAACCTGGGTAGTGCTTGGTAAGAATGAGCTCATTACACTCAAATCAGGTGGTAAAGCAGAAAGCACCCCAGAGTTAAAGGTTCCGGGTTTGCAACCATCACTACTTTAAGAAACACACTCTATCTCTCTGGACCTCAGTTATGTAATCTCTAAAAGGGAAATAATAAGCTCAGCCTTGACTACCTCATAGGGAGAGCATAAGATGCACATAAAAAAAATGTGTATTTAAGTGCTTTGAAAACCACAAAGCCCCATATACAATGTAAGGTATTACCATAACGTCTTCTCCTATAAAGACATGTTCAAATGATATGAACAAACACTTTACCTTTCTGTTTCTATTTTGAATAAGCCAAAGAAACACCCCCAAAATCAACACTACCAATTCAAGGAAACTACACATACACACACATACACACACACACACACACACACACACACACCTTGTAAAGACAAAATGAGAATGGTACAGAAAAAATTACAGCCTACAGGCCAACCTTGACCAAAAAACTCACCCTCAGTAGATACCTAACACCTTGCTATGAACAAGCTCATCAAGGATGTGGATGCCTTCCCCTCTCCAAGCACACCCCATCCTCTGCAGTTCACTCTCTCACTATCCCCTGTAAGAGTCAAGGATGGAGAAGGCAGGAATGTTTCCAAGATCATCAGTGGCTGTGTAAATGCAACTTTCATGTCCAAGGCTAAACTGGTTTGCTGTCCTTGAATGAACAGGCCAGCATCCTAAAACAGTCCTGCCTGTTCACTTTCTACTTGCTCCCCTTCCTCACTGTAGGACACAGAACAATGAGAGCTAAAACACTGCTGTCGGGCACTGCTACAGTAAACGTGCTGTACATACACTTTTAATGTAACTTATCTTTTCAATAATTTTACCCTTACAATGACCCCATGAGGTAAGTCCATTTTATAGATGAGGAAATTGAGGCAGGAAAACTGAAGTTTGCCCAAAGTCGTACAACAATATGTGGTGAAACAGATTTAAAGCCCAGTGATCTGGCTTCCATGGTTGTTCCTAACCACTACCCAAAACTGCCTGTTCCCGGGTTACTTCTGACACTGGCCAAACACCCACCATGAACCAGGCACTTTTGGAGAGTCTCACATACATTTTCTGATTTATTGTCACAATGACAACGAGAGACAGATTCAAAGGAAGGCCCTGAGATTATGAGAAAATTTAACTGAGGTTTTTATACATAAAAAACATGAGAATTTGGGCCCCTATCGAATTTTAATTTTAGTGCTCTTTGTAAACATCCACCAGCTCTTTATCAAGAAATTACACAGTCCTCTACAGTGTTGCTCAGTCGGTTGAACATCATCCCATGTACTGAGAGGTCACTGGTTACATTCCCAGGCAGGGCACATGCCAGGGTTGCAGGCTTGATCTCGAGTAGGGAGCTTACAGGAGGCAGTCAATCAACATTTGTATCTCTCTCTCCTTCTCCCTTCCTCTCTCTGAAATCAATAAAAACATATTGATCTACTCGTCATTAGCATTGTCCACCTATCAAAAATGGAAAGTCAGGAAGGTCATCTGTCCAAACCGAAACAATTTCTGCCTCATTCTAAAGCAGCCTATCCAAGATACTGTCAGCAAGCTGGCGATTCACTCAAAAGAAGTCATCTAAGAAACCATCTATTTATTAATTCACTAAAAATAAATAAATAAATTAATTAATTAATCCATCTATTTATTAATTCACTTTTTGCCAAGTTGTGCAGTAGGAAGAACAGGAGACAGGAAGACCAGAGCAGTTCCATTACTTCCTAGCTGTAAGACTTGGGCAAGTTACCCTCTCTGTATGCTTGTTTCCTCAGCTAAACAGTGAGAACAAGGATCATTATACCTGCTACAATCTCATATGATTCCTATAAAAATTAGGTGAGATGAAACATGTGAAATACTGACAATGACTGGCACATAATAAGTGCTCAATAAAAACTAATCCCATAAATAAGTAAGAGAAAGATTGAGATTAAATGGTACAATTTAAGAAAAATTACTACTAGCATTTCTGTCAGATAAAAGCTGTTCAAAGATAAAAATTATGTTAATTTATTGTCAATATCCTCTCTAATAGTCTGAACACATCTTGAGTCAGAGCCCTGTTTGATCTAGTCTGTAAACTCCACAGTGGCTGGCACAGCATCTTGCATATTAGAAGCTCAGAGGCAATGAGCATCTTTTTCTGAATTAACCAAGGAAAGAAAATCTAGGTGCTAAGATAACTTCCCTGAAAGCTTAGGAGCTTCAGTTGTACATTCTCCTCCCAAATTTTACCTTTAATTTGGAAATTATTACCCATAATTACACACTAAAAAGCTTCAATTCAATGTTCTTACTTATTTCTAATACATTTCTCAAGAAATAAAGAGGTTTCCCAATCTCCTTCCACACTTTTAAATCTTATCTCTGTCTTATCTAAAGACTGCCCTGCATTACTCATGAAACTATGTATTTTGCAGTAGGCCCTTTGCAGATGGTATTCACAAGTGCTTTTCTGAGTTGAGAGAGAGAGAGAGAGAGAGAGAGAGAGAGAGAGAGAGAGAGAGAAAGAGAGATTGTAAATTCAAGAAAAGGAAGATATTTGATATTAAGAAAAAGTTTATATTGCAGAATTACTTCAAGGAGGACATCAAAAGGAAAACAGCTTCAAGAGTTATTAAATTTGAGGGGGGTAATGCGTGTCTGTGTGTACAGTGTGTGTGCATGCATGTGTATGTGCACACCCATACATGAGAAAGAGCTAGGATGAAAACCAACACAGGGCAGGAGAAAGTAGCCACACTATGATTTGAGGGGGACTGTGTGGAGGATCACAACGTAGCCACAGGCCTGTGGGCTGGAAGAGCAGATCTCACAGCTGGGCTCTGCCTCATCCTGAAAAAGTCATTTCAACTCAGTATGTTGTTCTCAGGATGGAGACCTCGCTGGACTGATGTGAGACGTAAGCAACAAAGAGATGTGCAAGTGTTTTGGAAACATCTGTACAAACATAAATGGGCATTACTATCGGTTTATTCCAATGCAGCGCAATGTGACTTTTGTCTGAGCAACATGCCTCACGAGTGAAATCTATTCCGATCACAGGCGGCTTTCAACAAAGGAAGAAGAGATGCGGGCAATTGTGCAGAGAGGCAGTGATTTTTAATTTCTATATTATTTCCAAAACAAAAAAAGCAAAAATTGTCCCCCACCTTTTGTTTTTCAAAATAAAAATAAATTATAACCCTAACATGCTAATAAGTACAGGATAGAACTGTCCTTAAGTAAAAGCTTTTGATGACGAATTGCCTGCACTAACTGCTATTTTACTGCTGAATTTTTTATTGTTGCTTAAGCACAGCAATTATGCTAATAAGCCTAGGAGGATGGTACATTGAGTATTGAATCTGACAGATAAAATACTCAATAAAATGCTAATCTCACCTGAAAATTGGAATCAGACAGCCTTATTAGAATTTATGGATATGGCATCTAAAACACGTGTGTGTTTTTTAAAGATGAATATATATGAAATCAATGTTGTCTCCAAATACAACCTGCCATTTCTAGGACTCTATGTGCTTCAAATTCAAGGTGACAATTGCTCATTGCCCTCACATTGTTTACTGACACAGAAAACATGGGTCACCTCTACCACATAAAGAATCAGGCAATAAAGTGCTTTCCTTCCTTCATTCACCTCCCTCCCTCTCTGCCCAACCCTCCCAATCTCCCCAGAAAGAGAAGGTAAGAGCTACCTGTCTAAACAGAAAGGGAAGGCAGATTTGACAGCAACAAGAACCATTTGTCAAACCATCTGGCTTCTGTCTTCACCTGACAGGAGGGAAGAGGAATGTGTCAGAAGGAACAGGGAACTGAGGATCCAAAGAGCTGGCTTCTCATCTTGATTTCTCCCCTTTCCCCAATGTGCATGTGCATGCATGCATGAGCATGTGTTAGCAATAGGACCAAAGAACTCAGACACTTACCCAAGGCCAAAGAGCTAGAAAACATCTTTCATTTGCTATCCTGCAAAGAACTGCAGCTTCCTAAGTAAGGACCTTCTAGAGCCCAATGATCAAGTCTCCTTGAAAAGCAAGTGTCCACGTGTTACATTAAAAAAACAGGGCCCAGCCCTAACCGGTTTGGCTCAGTGGGTAGAGCCTCAGCCTGCAGACTGAAGGGTCCCAGGTTCGATTCTGGTCAAAGGCATGTACCTTGGTTATAGGCACATCCCCAGTAAGGGTTGTGCGGGAGGCAGCTGATGGATGTTTCTCTCTCATCAATGTTTCTAACTTTCTATCTGTCTCCCTTCCTCTCTGTAAAAAACCAATAAAAGTATATTTAAAAAAAAATAAAAACGGGGCCCAAGCTGCAGTGTCTGAAGAATCGAATGTGATAAGCCAAGGCAGATATGATCGGTAGGAACCTAAGATTCTGGAAAATGAGCTTCATTTACCTGGTCCCGCCTTCCTGTATATTCCCAATAGATCTCTGAAATGGCCCAGGCTTCAGTACAAAGACATCAAACAAGAAAAGACTGGAGTGTTCACCCAGTCCTGAGGAATTTGAGTGGTTTTCTTTCTTTTTTGCGTCAATACATTTACTCTGGGATGGAGCAAAACAGAGAAGTCAGCTGCCTGCTTTAAGTAGCAGGAACTAAGGATGCCTGAACACTGCAATATCATTTACCAAAAGAAATCTCTCTTCTGATCTCCATATCAACCCCATGAAGTAGAAGAGAAAAAATCCTTCTCTATAGAAGTTGCCGTAAGCAGGGCAACTGAGGGTCAGAGAGGACTTTCTCTTCTGTCCAGAGGACACAGTTTCTGAGGTTGAGAGAGCAGCTTGCCATCTGACTCCTTCCAGTCGCTGCCAAGCACCACAGAGCCTCTGGGTCACGGACCTGTTGACTCACCCAAAACCCAAACACCCAAGTACCCAGTCACTGCTGGACACAAGGGCCAAGAACAGGAATCTCAAGACCAGCAGCAGCTGCCACACCAGAGACTTTTCCAACCCCTTCCAGGGCTTCAAAGAGCAACAGCCTTCCAGAAGTTTCTGTCTCCCTCTGGGTAGCTCTCAGTCATAGAAAAATCAGGCTTGCACTGAATGGTGGAATTTTACAAAACTGGGAATTTGACTGGTTTTCTTTTTCTTTTTCTTTTTCTTTTTCTTTTTTGCATCAATACATTTACTCTGGGATGGAGTAAAAAAAAAAAAAAAAAAGATGCCAGCTGCCTGCTTTAAGTAGCAGGAACTAAGGATATCTGAAGACTGCAATATCATTTACAAAAAAAAAAAAAAAAATCTCTCTTCTGATCTCCATATCAACCCCATGAAGTAGAAGAGAAAAAAAATCCTCTCGAATTCACTCTGGAGCCTTGAAAAGTCACTCTCCTCTACAAACCTGTTTCTTCCCCTGTCTCAGTTCATCTTTTCAAGACGAAAGATGGCCTTTGGAGATTAGCAGAAGAGAAAAGAGAGTGAAAAGGAGCTTGTGAAATACAAAAAGTTCAACAGAAATTCCAAAAAGGCTTCATGTCCCTTCCTTCCAGCTGATCCTCATAAAACAGGCACAGCTGAGCTGATTAGTATCCCCATTTTGCAGATGAAGAAATGGCAGCCTGTAAGTTCGGAAATTCTCCCAAAAGAAGTAGCTTATTCCATACCTGGGGGGTATGGGTGGAGTAAGGAATGCTGGTAATGGTGGTTAGCACAGGGCAGGATAGAACCAAGCAGCCAATAGATTCCATAGTCATTTAACCAAATGTTCCAAGACTACACCCCATCAAAGCAGGTGCTAATATTTCCATTATATAGAGATCGATGACTGATTCACCACCTCCTCCTACTGCTTCACACACATAGAAAAGACCGAATCTGGACTCTGTTTTATCGTTATTGTGCTATGACCAACACTGCAACTTGCAAAACACTATCAAAAGAAATTTACCAAATGAGAATCATGATCCCCGAGTTGGTAGGAGATTAAGTGGAGGCACCAAAGAGTATAGTCTCTTGCCCAATTCTCATAGGTCTCTAACGGCAGGGCCCCTAACCCTGAAGGCCCTGTTCTTTCCTCTTGACTGGGCCACCTATGAATTACCAGCGCCACCATTTCTACAGTAAACACCAGAGCAGAAAGTCAGCTCTGAACTGAGACATCTCCCAAAAGAGTAACGATTCGAGTCATACTTCGAGGAATAATTTCTGGGAAAGCAGAGGAGGTGATGCTATTAAACAGTGAAACTTAAAACTCCTACTCATTACCTGCCTAGGAGGGAGCAGGAAATGGGGCCAAGGCCCTTTCCCTACATGCTCCCCCTGCCCAGTTCTGTCACTCACAGTCATTACTAAACTCAGTACTTCAAGCAAATGAAAGATGTTTTCTAGCTCTTTGGCCTTGGGTAAGTCCCTGGCTTCTTCGGTCCTATTACTTATACACGCTACTGTACCCATGCACATGCATCTACATAGAGACACATACATACACACCCAGAGTCCTCCCTTCATTTACCTAGTGGGATGGTGATAATAGAAAGCTTCCATCTTTCCTTTCCTGCAAAGAACTGCAATTATACCCTAGTTGTTCACGTAATGTCTTCAGCCTCTGCACTCAACACTTGAACAAGAACCCTCCACCTCTGCTCTGGGTCTTCTAGTTCCCATCCCCCCTTCCTCCCTCTCCTCAGGCCTCCCTGACAGACCCCCTTCCCCATCCTCACCTGCCACTGTCCTGGGTTAGGGCAGCTCACCTCCACCCAAGACAAGCTAACTCATCTCTCCATCTCTAATCCCAACCTCCCCCTCCCACTCCAGAGTCATCTTTCTCTGGGCAAAACACTACCAACTCTTCAAAAGCTCTTCATAGAAACGCTGTAAAAGTCCCCTCATCCATGCTGGCTGCACTCCTCCAAACATGCCATGTATGGTCTTGTGTCCAAAAAGCAGCATCTCCTGAACTAGGTCTGTTCTACAGGTCTGGTTCCTAGAGAGAAAGGTTTTGTGCCCAGGATACAGGAAGAAACTGTGGTCACAGAGGGAAGCTCCCATCAGCACCCCACAGAGCATGCCACCACCCAGGAGAAGCTGGGCAGTGGTGAGTGTGGATCCCTGGGCCAGATGCTGAGACACACCATTGTGCTGGGCCTATTACAAACATCCTCTCATCTTTACAACTCCCGTGCAAACCATACTTAATCCCAAATAAAACCCACTTAAATTGAGGCTCAGGTGTAATCACTCAGCCTCACTGAAGTTATGTAAATCATCCCTAACAGCTATGGGAACTGGGCTCCTAACGAAGGCTATGCAACTTCATTGGGATACACCAGTGCTGAAAAGTGTCAGGCGTGCTACCACATGCTTTACCTAAATCATCTCAGCGAATTTATACACAGCCCTTCCTGATAATTACTAGTGTCCCCATCTTATGGGATTGGGAACTAAGGCCCCATGTCCTCCAAAATGTCTCTTGCTCTTTTTCTCTTTCCTCTGCATCAGGCATCTCCTTTCCAGTTTTTCTGGGTATGAGTCTCTGAAAGCAATCTTCAGCTGCGCATACAGAATCTGAGCTGCAAGTCAGGAGAAGGTGTTTCACAAGCAGCAATTGAGTTAAGATCCCAACATGATAGCGGGAAGTGGATTTACTGAGCACAACATGTGAGCACAGACTGACCCTGGACTATTCCCAAAGGTCAGAGTCACAAAATGTGCTCAAATTTCACTCAGTTTCAACAACGCAGCACCTGGGCACGCTTGCCTTCCTTGCAACAGAGGTTTGCAATTTCTTCTTCAAGAAGGTTATTATCAGTGTCAGGAATTCAGAGGTCATCATGTAAACCACTTCTTCCTCTTCAAAAGCTAAGCTCTTCTGATAGAAAGAGGATTGATGCTCTGAGACCTGGAGAGCTGGGAAAGAGATGGTACATGCCGACCTACTCTCACCTGGAATGCCTCCAGCATTTTAAACAGACACCAACATTCCCTCTCTGCAAAGGCAGAGGATTAAGGGGTCCAGGGGAAAAGATGATAGCTGCTCATAAAAGCTGTATGCTCCAAAATCACTTCCCAGTGGCTCTTCTAGTTCCTTCGGTTAACTGTAGTTAACCTCCCAACCCCTCTCGAGTAATTCAATTTAACTCACATTCACAGGGTGCCTATAAATACCAGCCACTGAGCTAGGCTCTCAGGCTTAGAGATGCCTGCCCTCAGAGGATCAGAGCTCAGAAATAGATACCACTCATTAAAATACAAGGTGGTCTATGAACAAGTTTCTAAAAATGCCAACCATGGAAGAGGGAATGTAAGAGAGGAGAACCTGGTTTCAAATGGGGAAGCTGATGTGCCTGAGAAGATGGAATCTGAGCTGCATGTGGAAGGACATTACCGAAAAGAGCTGGCCAGGAACAATGGCTTTCCACATGGGATAAAGAGTAAGAGGATGGGGTGGATAGGAGGAGTCAGGGAGCAAATGAGACTGAAGTTCGATCATGAGGGCACTGTGATACTGGGAAACAAAGAAAACACATCACAAGGCCCTGACAGAGGCCCTGAACTCACTACTTTCAGAGCAACCCACCAAAATTAAAGTTGCCCCTACATAAGCCCAAGGAATGTGCACATGTATGCAAGCCAGTCTCCTATCACCGGGAACCATAGAGAGAGGGCATGTATGACTCAGGCCCACCCAACATGGCCTTCTGAGGCTGGACAATAGTATCACAATGTACAGTGTTAAACACAAGGAAACAGAAGACCAAGAAAGTATAGTGGTTAAGATTAACAATTCAGAGCTGGAACTCAGTGGCTGAAGCCTGCTTCTCCAAGGGCCTAGAACATCATTGTAAATGCCCCATCACTGAGACCCTTTTTAAACCAAGGACAAGAGATTTAAAAAATAATAAAGGAAGAAATAAATACAGAGAGGTACGCAAGAGAGGGAGGAAGGAAAGGGAAAGGAAAGAAAGGGAAGGGAAGGAAGGG
>PVJC01001841.1:0-87069 GCA_004026665.1 Murina feae
GGTCCTGCGCTGTCCCGCCCTGCAGCCGCTCTGTGCACTCGGGAGGTCCCTCAGCCCGGCCTGTGCCCTCTCGCAGTCTGGGACCCCTCAGGGGATGTCCACCTGCTGGCGTGCCTGACCAGCCTGGGTGAGGGGCTTTAAGGCTGCCCACAGCTCCCATTGACCCAACGTCCCAGCAAGGCTGGCTGGACGCAGGTTCCTGCGGTTTATCTCCTATAATTGATGCTGTTCCTTGAAGGCCTGGGGTTATCTTCTATAATTGATACACTGTTCCTTTAAGGCGGCCTTCTAACTACTAACGAAGCCTCCTCTTTGCTTCACCTCGCAGCATCTATAATGAAACAATTGTTACTTTTACTGGTTAGGCCCGGGCTGCTGTGTCCTTCAGCTCCCGAGGATTCTATGATTGTTATATTGTTTCAAATGTTTCAAATCTGTGTTTCGCTAGAGCCAGTTTAAGTGGAGAGGCCGCAGCTTCACTTTCGCTCCTGCCACAATGGAAACTGCCGTTTACTCAGGTCCGGGAGTGGCGGCCACCATGTTGGCTGGGCTAATTTGCATACAGCCGCTCTGATTGGCTGGTGGGCATGGCTTACCCTGTCTCAGAGAAACGGTTAATTTTAATATTTCGCTTTTATTAGTTTAGATTAGATAGGGTAGTGGGATATTATTCAGCCATAAAAAGAGAACAAACCTTTAAAACATGGATGAACCTTGAAAACATTATGCTGAGTTCAAAAAGCCAGACTCCAAAGGTCAGACATGTATAATTCCATTTATCTGAAAAACCCAGAATATATAGACACACACAAAAAACAGGTTATTGTGATTGCCAGGGGTGGAAAGAGAATGAGGAATAGCTGTTTACTGAGTCAGGCTTCCTTGTGGGCTGATGAAATGCTCTGAAGCCAGATCGAGGTGGTGGTGGCACGCTGCAAATGCACTGCCCTGATTGTACACTTTACAGAGTTAAAATGCCAAATTTAATGTTATGTAAATTTTACCTCAATAATAGGTTACTAAACACTCAAAGCTCATCACTTACTAATTATTTTATTACATTTTGCCATTCTCAATGCTCTTGAGATTATTTAAATTATTGTATCATTATAATGGAAATGTCATCTAATGGTGTGGTACCTCTCCCCAACTTTGGATTCTGTAATGTTATGTTCATAGCCTGGAACTGGCCATGGGGGGTAGTATTTACACCACAGTAATGGGCAGGTGCCATGTGAATCTTCTTTTACTTTTATCCTGGGACCGTCTCTCCCATTCTCCTCTGTTCCTCACAAACTCATCTAACATTATAGATCTCACAGTAACATGCCACCTGCCTCAGGGAGAGAGAGAGAGAAAGAGAGAGAGAGAGAGAGAGAGAGAGAGAGAGAGAGAGAGAGAGAGAGAGAGGTCTTATATTTTTTAAAGAAAAGATTTAAAGACGCATCTTTAGATATTAGTAGGTAGCTACTAGAATTCTTCAGCGCTCACATAGTGGAAGACTATGTCTGACCCCATGGTGCTGCATCCTTGCTATGAGCTGAGGAATTTCACGATGCTCCCCAAGACCACCAGACCTGAGTTTCTGACCCTCATTTCCTCCCTTGCCATGGATCCCCTGAGCCCAGTTCCCTTGGCTCTGAGAGCAGGTCACTTGGCAGAGCTCCTGGAGGACCAGGTGAAATGATGCCTGTGACAACACCGAATGCAGTGCCAGGCGTAGAGCAAGACCTTGACTCACTTGAGTTTTCAAAGATCCTCCATAATATTTTGGACTATTAATGCAAAATTGCTCCTCCACCCGATCATGCCTCTGACCCCTTTGCTCTTCCCCCAAGAGTCAGTGCAGCAGGCTCCCTTAGGGCTCTGGGAAAGGGTGCTGTCTCAGTTGGTTTCCAAGTAAAGGATGTCATTACTAAGACCTTATTTGGGAGGTGACCCCAGGAAACAGCTGCAGGGGGTGGGAAAGTGGGGTGACAAAGCTGTGAAGCAAGTCCCACATGGCAGCTGGAGCTTCATGGGGGTTCACATCGAGATAGTTCAGACACACATCTCAGTTACCCAACCCGGGAGGGGGGAGCCGGCACACTTTGAGGGCCACTGCTCGCAGGCACAGCTGGCCGAGTGGACATACCAAGCCAGTCTGTTCATCCCAGAAAGCTGCACGCTGCTCACAGTGGGCTCCAGATGGTACATGTGGAGAGAGATCGATGACCAGGGCTTCTGCTGAGCTGCTGTGGCAGAAATAGGATAGAGCCTTCTGGATCCCAGAGCCTAAACCCCAGGAGGAAATCGGAGGGCGAGCAGTTCTCCCATCCTCAGGAACAGTGGGGAGGCCGATGGTCAGGACGGAAGGGAGAGGACCCTCAACTTTTGCTCAGTGGGGAGTTGGGTACAGGGATGACCTGGACCATGTTCCCGGGGCAACTGGGGAGTCCTCAGGCTACAGAGCAGCAGCAGCCACAGCACGTGTCCTGCTGGGAGGGATGGACGGTCTGGTCACCTGGAGCAGGTATGACCTCCACAGCACCCGCGAGCGGCCAGGGACCAGGGAACGGGTTGGACAGAAGGCGACGAGTTCACAGAGCCTCAGTGCAGGCCTGCTTGGGGTGCTGAGGCCTGAGCCCATGCGCCCTGAATGAGCCTAGCCTCGGGAGGAAGAGAAACCCAAACTGCTTGTGGGGAGAGGGAGGGCTTGAAAACAGGCATTGCAGGAGAGGCACACGGAGCTGACACCCCTGTCACGGCTATGGTTTGTCCTCTGCAGCCTGCTCTGTGGTCACAGCGAAAGCCATGGCTCTTCATCACAGCTGATCCCTGCGGGCAGGACGATGCGCCAGCTAACACCTCCTCCTAGGAGAGGGCATTTTTCTCAGGAAAATTCAACCGGCCGCTGCCCTGTTTCTCTCTCTGAATCAAGGAGGTGGCCGATGGGAGCACCCGCATGACACGGGGAAACGAGGGACCGGGTTGGGAAGGCGGGAGTCAGGGAAGACCACCTGGTCAGCTGGACTCACTGTTTAGTGCTCCCCCTTGCCATCCTGAGGGGCCACAACGCGGGGACTCGATGGGCCCCTCGCTTCCTCCATGTCCCCTCCTGGCCCCATGCCAGCAATCTGCATTGCTCCAGAGAAGCAGGAGAAACCCGAGGGATGGAGTGAGCATTTCCAAGGCCCCCGTTTTAAAAAACAAACCAAGGGGCTTGGGCAAAAAAATGGGTTTCAGAAATTCCCTTTTGGGTCCTGATGCAGGTGGCTGCTGAGAAATGCTATCAATGTATTAAACAGACAGACTTGCTCAGGAAGAATGCGGAGGCTGAATGCCTCAGGGATAAGTCCCCGGCCTCAGCCCACCCTGCACATCCCGACACCTCACACTCCTGGGGCTGGGGCTGTCTCGCTGGCACACTGTCACTCCAGAAGCCTGCGCACAGCCATGTGCCTGCTCAGGGTCGCTCACTGCACATTTAAACATGGCTAAAGTGACACAGATTTCACAACTTTTTAAAAGTGAAAAGATGCCTTGACCGGTGTTGCTAGGTGATTAGAATGTCAGCCCATGCACTGGAGGGTCTCGGGTTCAATTCCTGGTCAAGGGCATGTACCCAGGTTGCAAGTTCACTCCCAGTCCTGGTCAGGGCGCGGGAGGCAACTAATCTATGTGATCTCTGACATCAATGTTTCTCCCTCTCTCCCTCCTTCTCTCCCCCCCCCCCCCCCCCCCCCCCCCCCCCCCCCCCCCCCCGCCCTTTCACTCTCTGAAAAACCATCTCATGAGGATTTAAAAAGAAAAAAAGATACCATTACCCAAAGAGCTGAAAACTTACATTTATAACAAAACCCTGTACAGATGCTTACGGCAGCTTTGTTCACAATTGCCAAAACCTGGGAGCAACCAGACCTCCTTCTGTAGGTGACGGATAAATTGTGTGCCATGCAGACAATGGAATATCATTTGATGCCTCAAAGAAATGAGCTATCAAGCCATGAAAAAGCATGGAGGAGACTTAAATGCATGTCACTACATGAAAAAGTCCATCTGAAAGGCTGCATACTGTGTGATTCCAACTCTCTGACATTCTGGAAAAGATAAAACTGTGGAGGCAGTAGAAAGACCAGTGGCTGCCGAGGAGGGTCAGAGGAGAGCGGGGAGGGGGCGGAGCACAGCGGATGCTCAGGGAGTGAACTGCTGTGTGGGGGACTATAACAATGGGCCCAGCGGGTATGCAGCACCGAGCTCAAACCCTGGTGCAAACCATGCACCTCAGTTAATACTAATCTGCAATAGTGGCTCATCAATTGCAGGAAAAGTACCATGCGAATGCCACGTGCTAATTATAGAGGAAACGGTAGGGGGAGAGGGCAGGTGGTATTCGGGAATTCTATCTTCCCCTCATTTTTCTATAAACCTAAAACTGCTCTAAAAAATTAAGTCTACTAATATAAAAAATATTTTAATCAAAACAATTTTAAAAGGACATTTGAAAAGATGTTCATCCCCACTGGCTAAGAAATTTGAGGTACTGGAGGGGAAAGGGGGAGGACTGTGTCATTACCAAAAAGAGGAGATAGTTGTTTTTTTTTCTAAGAACCATTACAATAAATATATAACTTTTATTAATCTTTTAAAATGTGTACCTGTGGACCCCTCCTCTGCCCTTGCACAGGGTGGTATGGCTCCAAATTTGGGGGACTGCACCTCTAAGTTAAGATCTGGACCTGGGACACCTTCTTGCTAGCTCCTCCGAAGAGAGCTGACCTCCTTCCCTCCTCCTGGGCCCCCGAGGTTGCAGCCATGGGCTCCCCAGTCCTCTGGTGTCCACTCCGGCCAGTTGGAGCGGGAAGGGAAGACGGAAGGCCACACTTGTTCCAGGTGGCATCTCCAGGTCCTGCCCCTGGCCTCTGAGGCCAGCCTTCACACCTCCTTAACCTGCCTGCTCACCAATGCATCTGGGCCCGCCGGGACCCAAGGCAATGACACTTAAATGAGTGTGTGGATGAGCTTCCCCAGAGAGCAGGGGTGTCTCTGAGATTTGTCAGGTCCTAGCGTGATCTAGAAGGGTGACCGGATTGGCTCACGTCGGTCGGAGGGAGCATCTCCTCTGCAAACCCGGTGCCTTCCCCCAAGCTGCTCCAAAGGCACAATGGCTCTCGCCATGGCTTCACCCAGTTTCATTCTGCCGGGTGACAAAGCACCTTCTGCTTCAACACGTTGAGGTAAGTAAGCAGGAGAGAGTTTATCCTCAAAAACTCGGGGTGCAGGGGCTTGTCCAGGAATGCATCCCTTCAACTGCCTGATTTTCATCAACGAATGATGTAGTTTCCCTGTAGGAGGCCCAGAGGGTTCAGATGTTTGCAGGGAAAAGGCTGATGTCTGGGAGGCTTTGGCGGGATAGGCTGTCCCTGGTCAGCTGTCCTGTAGACCTGGGGATGCCTTGAGGGAAGACCCCAGGGTTCCAGTTGTAGTTTGCTATCACACTCCCTGAGAGGCTTCTGCAAGTCCCTCTAACACCAGGAATCTCCTTTGTGAAATGAGGATGAAAGCGGAGGATTAAGCAGATTCCATCCAGCAGCGACCTCAGTGCAGAATGGGAGCAATCGCCGAGAAAGATTAATGTGCTTTTCTCTCTTCCGTTTCCAAGTCAATCACTTACCTTGGGCAGCCTGAGGTGTCAATCTGCCTAAAGGGAGATGAGGACTTTTACAGATTTTAGCAGACGTAGCTGAGCCTTCTATGGCGCCTGCTCTGTGCTGACTACTGGTCCAAGCATTTTAACTGTCCCTGGTCACCTGACCCCCATAATAGCTCATTAGGAAGGCACTGGAGGGGTCCCAGGGAGGGGAATGAGGCACAGACAGGTGGAGAGATTTGCCCAAAGTCAAGGGGTTGGGATGTGTAGTCCCTCAAGAAGGAAGACAGAAAGAACGAGGTGAGACTTGGCTCCCAGCCTGCAAACGAGGATTTCTGGTCAGACAATAATCTTGAGAACAGATACTGATATTGAGGGAAAGGTTTTCCGAAATTACCTTCTGTCTTTGTTTCATTGTTTTAAGCTCTAAGGTAGGAGGATTTGTACCTGGAGTCAGGTGGCCTTGATCTAATGACCAGTGTCCTTATAAGAAGACAGAGGATTCAGAGGTGACCATGGAGGCAGAGACTGCAGCGACACAGCCACAAGCCATGGAATACCTGGAGCAACCAGAAGCTGGAAGAGGCAGGAGGGCTCCTCCCCTGGCATCTCCAGAGGGCCATGGCCTGGCCCACACTTGATTTTGGTCTTCGGGCTCCAGACTTGCGCCCATGAGTCTGTAGTCTGAAGACATTCTCCACCTGCTCTTGTCTTTGATGCCTGAGACACCCCCAAAGGCCCATACAGTGGAGTCACTCCTCATGCAGTGAGCTTGAATTCAGCCTCACAGTTTGGACAAAAAAAGAAACTAATGCTAACCACTTGGCACTGCCCCAGCCGTCAAGTCAACAAGCAAGTGCCAGCAAATAGAACACCCGAGGCCCTGAGGCTGAGCCCCCTGGTCCTCCCCACCAGGAGCCCCTCAGTGGTAAGCACGGTGTCAGTGTCTGGAGTATAAGGTGCACCGAACATACAAGCTCCCTCCTGCATTGTTGATTAAACAAGGCGATAAGACAAGTTTCAGCACCCAACGGGAGACGGGCTGAGCTGGAGGTGCTGAAAGCACGGTCAGAGGCTGCATAAAACAGCCTCGACCCTGTACAGCCCTGTCTCCACAGCCTGTGCAGGGGCCTTTGCTGCTCTTTCTGTCAAGAGAGTGAGACTTTGTCTCCATCCCCTTACTCTGAGGAACAGGGTGCCACTGGTGATGGTCAGCTGGTTCCAAGACTGGGGCTGGAGAACCTGCATGTTCTGCTCTGCCTGTGCCATGAGAACACACCCGAGCTGGCCGCCTGGAGGAAGAGAGTCATGTGGAGCCGAGACAGACCCGGCTGCTGCCCACAGACACATATGCAAGCCCAACCACAACCCGACAAACCGCTCAGCTGAGCCCAGCCTGAAACACCTCCCCGTAGAATTGCAAGCTAAATAAGTGGCATCATTTTAATCCTCTGTTTTGGGTAGTTAGAGAGCAGGAGCTGACTGAACAGTGTGACTTCAGCACGGTGCCTGACTAAACAATTTTAAGGGTAATTTTGACCAGTGGTGATTTTTACCCGACCACATTGTTCAACACTGAGTCCACCGATAACCCACTTTTCTCAGGGGACAGACCTGGGACAGATAAATGCCATAGCATTGAAGGGGTCATTATTGATTAACCCTCTGTCCGTGGCATTTTCTTCAAATAGCACAGGGTCCTGACACACCTTGGACCCGAGTTTCCTCAGCTTCCCTTCTTCAGCACCGGCCACCCTTCCAGCCCAGCTCGGTGCCGATACGATATAGCCTCTGTGTCCTCCCACCTTTACCCTCTTCTCTCACCCATTTGTTTAAAGAGCCTGGGTTGCCCATAAATTGGCATTTTAACATGTAGCAAGATGATCTTCCTCCATTTCTTGGGGCACTCCAGCTCAAGCACTTGCAGATATTTTAACATTCATTTTAGTCCAAAATATTTCCTGGGATGCAAACTAACTAGCTGGGAGAGAGGTGACAGGTCACACAGCAGGGCGGCTATCTTAGCTCTAAAGGCAAGGAGTGGCCACCACTGGCTGGATACCGAAGAGAAGGATGGGGGTGGACACTCATATTAACAAACACTGATGGGATTCTGAAGGTTGCAAACAGAGAGAGGTGGGACGAATTAGCCTCTCTAGTGTGACATTAAATGGAGCACATGACGATGCCAGGTTAGTGTGCACTGTAGGAAACTGATCTTTGCACCCATTCAGAAGTTCACGGAGCCCCTCCCCAGGGACTGGTGCTGTGTTCTGTGTTGTCTCCTGCAGGTGCACCAGGAACCAAAGGTCATGGAGCCTATATTCTAGTTAGGAAGACAGATAAGAAAGTTGTTGTTTTTTAAGGTCAATTATATAATGTATCAGAGAACGGTGTTATGGGGGAAAGAGAGCACAGTAAAGAAGGATAGGAGTGTGGGGGAGGGGCAGTAGAGAAAGGGGTTGCCATAGTAAACAGGATGGGCAGGCAGCCATCTCTGTGAAGGTGATACCCCAATGCGCACAGGCAGCTAGGGAAGGGTAGTGGGGAACAGCAGGAATGTGCCTGGAGTGCTGGGGCAGGGCACACTCACTGTGGCGGATGCCCTCACAGACTAGCTACCCAACAGTGCTTTGTGATTCTTTCTGGAAAAATCTGCATTTCCCTCAGCCTTTCCTTCTTCAACTGCAGGGGGGTGGTGCGGGATTGGGGCAGGTCTGGGTACTAAAGCCCTGAGACTGCAGATACAGGGCTATGTTTGGTTGAGTGAGAAGGAAAAGGCCTGTCTTGACCCCGCTGTGACTAGCACTCTCCCCCATAGCATACAGAGAAAGCACAGCAGCTGGCTTTTTTTTTTTTTTTTTTTAATATATTTTATTGACTTTTTACAGAGAGGAAGGGAGAGGGAAGAAAGTTAGAAACATCAATGAGAGAGAAACATCGATCAGCTGCCTCCTGCACACCCCCTACTAGGGATGTGCCTGCAACCAAGGTACATGCCCTTGACTGGAATCGTACCTGGGACCGTTCAGTCTGCAGGCCGACGCTCTATCCACTGAGCCAAACCAGTCAGGGCGCAGCTGGCTTTTTTGTTGGTTGGAAGACAAGGCCAACACAAAGGTGAGAGTGATCACCCTGGACCACCCACCTTCTCCGGGGAACACTGCTTTGAAGGTGACCTTTGCTCACCGTGATGCATCCCAAGAACAGCTCTTTCCACTGCGGGTCTGACCACACAGGTTTACTGCAATCCCTTGCAGCTCAGAACACATGAAACACAATGGCGCACAACCCCTGGTGGTCCGGCAGGCGCTAAACAGATTTGTTTGTTTATGAAGTGAAATCACATAATTCAGAATATTGTGTTGGTGATGGTTATTGTTTTCTATAATTATATTAGTTAGCCAGGAAAATAGCAAACAGATGCCAGGCAGAATTCAAGGATCCCAAGCGCTGATGGGGTTCTGAAGGTTGCAAGAGTAAGCCCTGCACATTGAACTGCACACTTGGAAACGCAACACATGAACAGGCCTTGTGCATGCTCACACAGCACGCTCACCACACGCATGACCCAGGTTCACCTTGGAGGAACCTGCAGGTTTTACCCCTAAAGGTTTTGTTTTGTTGTTTTTAGTATTTTGAATTTATTTCTCAATTACCATGGGCACATGGTAGCTAGGGCCTGCAAAGATGATCTTTTGACTGCAGAGACTTACCAAGAGATCACACTCCTGGAACTTCTCCCGCATCTGCAGCACCATCCTGCCTAGAGTTTTGTGTTTTTAATTAGGGAACAGCTTACATCCATACTCTTCACCCTGTTTAGTGTTCAGTTGTAAGAAGTTTGATACACAGACACAGCTGCCTAAACACCATTAGAATCAGCTGCAGAAGGACCTCCATGTCCTCCAAGGTGCCCCTTCCCTCTTTTGGTCAGCCCTTTCCTCCACCCAAGCCCCTGGCAACCACAGATCCATTCTGTTCCTATTGCTTTGCCTTTTCCAGAATGCCATGCAAATGGAGCCATTGCCTGAATTGCTTATTCAGTCTGGCTTCTTTTGCTTAGCACGATGCCTTTGAGACCCATACATGTCGTTGTGTTTCAGCAGGTCCCTCCTTTTTCCTGCTGAGCAGTATTCCAGTGTGTGAGTGAGCCAACAGTGAGCTGCTGGGTAGTATCTAAGGAGGCTTGGCAGGGAGTCAGGACCGTCACCAGCATCCAACAGCAGTAAAACTCTCTTGCCCATGTTGTTAGTGGAAGCCACATGGGGAATAATATGAAATCATCCTATGTCTCCCAGGCACTCCCTTCTCCCAGGGAGAGACCAGTGGTGGCCTCAGGGGAGCCCGAACTACAATCCTCACCCAGCAGTAATGAGGAACTTCCCATGGGGATCAACAGAGACTAGGTGGGTGACATTGGCTTCTATCTACCCTCCTCTCCTGTCGAGTAGCATCAAAGAAAGCCAGCTAAAGCAGAAGGTTTAATAATCCAGACTCTCATAACATAGTACCCAAAATGTCCAAATTGTTATCAAAATTCACTTATACCAAGAGCTGGAAAGAGCTCAAACTGAATGAAAAAAGACAATCCATAGATGCCAACACTAAGATGCAAGAGATGTTGGAGTTCTTTAACAAAGATTTTAAAGCAGAGATCATAAAAATATTTCAAGAGACCCTTACACATATGCTTGAAATAAAATCCAGAAAGTCTCAGCAAAGAAGTAGAAAATAAAAAAGCAACCAAGTGAAAAATTTAGAACTGAAAAATATCACAACCAAATTTTTGAAAACCCAATGAATGGACTCAAAAGCAGAATGGAGATAATGGGGATAGAGAATTAGCAAATTTGAAGATGGGACTACAGAAATTTCCCAAACTGAATGATTGAAAGAAAATAGGTTAAAAAAATAAATAGAGCCTCAGAGACGTGTGGGACTAACAAAAGTTATCACATTCATGAAATCAAGAGTCCCCGGAGGAGAGGAGAGGGAGGACTGAGCTAAACCAGTCAAAGAAATCAAGAGTGAAAACTTCAGTTTAGCAAAAGACATAAATCTATGGATTTTGGAGGCTAGTGAATCCCAAGTAGAATAAACCCAAAAAAATCCTCACCAAAACACATCAGAGCCAAATTTCTGAACTACAAAGACCAAAAATAAAAATAAAATAAAAATATTGAAAGCCATGAAAAAGAAACGACACTTATAGGAGAAAACAAACTCCAATAACAGCAGGTTTCTCATCAGAAACTCAGAAGCCAGAAGGAAGTGGCAAAAAATTTTTCAAGGGATAAAAGGAAAGAATTGTCAATGCCAGATTCCATATCCCACAAAATGATCCTTCTTGAACAAGGGGAAAATCCAGACATTCTCAAGTAACAGAAAACAAAGAGAACTTGTCACCAGTAGACCTACACTAAAGGAACCTTCACTGAAGGGATTTCTCTAAACAGAAAGAAATGAATAAAAGAAAGATAGATGGAACAACATGCAAGAGAAAAGGACAGTGGAAAAGGTAAAAATATAGACAAATGCAATATTTCCTTTGAAGTTTCCTAAATGACGTTTGATGGTTGAGACAAAACAACTATCTGATATGGTTCTAAATGTATTTAGAAGAATTACAATGTATTTAGACAATTATATTTGGGGGAGGGTACAGGAAGATAAAGTTTCTATATTTCACTCCACCTAGTATATAGTGACACCAATAGACTGTGATGAACGCAGCCACATTATTAACATGAGGCTATTCGACAGAGCCTGCCCAAACCACAGGCCACTGATGTGAGCTCTGCAACCTCTCAGCCTCAGATTGAAGATGATGAGTCTGCAGCCTTCTTGACAGTGAAACTAGGGCCCTGTGCAGCCACCTGTGGCTGGAGTCTACAAAGAGCAGCCCTCCCTCTGCAAGCCCTACTTCCTCTGCACAGCCCATGAGCTCTGAAGGCCTCTGTCCCCACCAGTGCCCAGACTCCCAATGCACACCCACGTCTCCTGTTGTTCATCACCTGCTTCCTGCTCGCACTCCAGAGGGTCACCTATTGTTTGCTCAGCAGTTCCAGACAAAGTTCCAGTCTGGCTCATGGAGCTAACTTCTCTGTTGTTCGAGGGCCAACCCACAACTTCTCCAGTGAGGTCTGAAATGCTTCCAAGTTTCTCCTTTCCCGGGTATTCACTCTCAATCCTTGGGTGCCGCATAGAGTTTCCTTCTATCTTGTGGTTACCCTTTTATTACAGTGAATCGGTGTAACCTACTGTATGATTCCTATCTCCTGAGTAAATAAAGACTACTACAGAATAGGTACTGGGAGAGGTCCCAAGAGATAGATCCCCAAAGATGGGATCTGGAGATTCAATTGGTCATGCTCTTGAACTGGAGTGAAATTCTGAGCTCCTTGCCAGTGTAGTGGTATCACAAGTCAGAAAGCTATCATCTGTGCTTGATTGTGATTAGGTGCCAATAGGAGCACATGCCTTAGGAGCTCAAGTACCAGTAGCTCCCACTCTTGCCACCTGGCAGGGACAATGATTATAAGGGCTATACTGTGAGATGAATTTTTCAGTGCTCTGGAGCACTTACAGAGAGAAAATGACCAGCTCAGATTCATTAACTCCCACCTTGAATCACAGTCAGAAAGTCAGATAGCCTAAACGAATCTCTCATTCCTTAGAGACACGTGACTGGCATTGCTGAAAATCAAACATGAAACTTAATGGTGCAGGTGGCTGGGTTCAAATAGCCATTGAATTCAGTCTCGCCATGTTTCCCATGTGTTAATTAGGGCCTTAATTGGGCAAGAAATAGATCCTAAAACATGGAATAAGGATATCTTATTGTACCTAGAGATACTTGACAGTGTTGACTTCAAAGTCTTTCTGTCTCTCTTTCTAGCAGTAACAACCTTCTCTCTGTCTGAGAAGACTAGTATTCCTCAGCTTGGAAAACCTGAGACACCCTGAAAGGGGTTGTTCAGAACCAAGATGGTGGCATAGGTAAACACCACTACTCACTGCCTCCCACAGTCACATCAAAATTACATCTAAAATACAGAACAACCACCATTGATAACCACCTGAAATCTGGCTGAATGGAAGACCTACAACTACAGAAGTAAAGAAGAAAGCACATTGAGACTGGTAGAAGAGGTGGAGGTACAGAGCAGGCTGGTCTGACAACCATGTGTGGCATTTTTTAATTGGGAGAGTTATCTCATTGGGGAACCCTCCCGTGAGGAGCAAGGGATCCCAGCCCCACACCAGACCCCTAGCCCAGGGCTGGGAAGAAAAGTCCCTGTAACTTCGGACTGTAAAAACCAGCAAGCATTGTGGCTGAGTGACATGGAGGCTACTGGAGACCCAGGCAGTTTCTCTTAAAGGGCTGGAATATTGACTTACTTGGATTCAGTCCCTCTGGGATCCAGCGCTGGGGCAGCAGCTTAAAGGAACCTGGGACATTTGGGGTGAAACTGGATTTTCTGACATCAGGATAAGATTTCAGGGGTACTTTTCTCCCTGACAGAGGTGCTCTCAGGCATGATTGCTACTGTGCTGAGACTGCCCCTGTCACAGAGCCCCATCCAATTTGTAGCCCCATCCATGCTGTTTGCAGTGGCTTTTCCACATGAATGACTTGTCCTGGCTCAGGCTTCAGATTTTCCTAAAATCTCTCAAACAAGCAGCAGCTGGTTTCAGTGTTACCCATACCTATCAGTAAGAGGCCCAAAACCTGGCACTAGTCCCAGCTGCCTTGCTTCACATCTTGCCCTTGCCTAGGCACTTCTAAGCCCGATATAAGTAGTAGCCATTCACAGATCACTCTGTAGCTCCTAGTAGTGGTCCCAGGCAGAGCACAGGCAGTGGCTGACTTTACACTTCCTGGGAGGCCCCAGAGCCAGTACAACTGGTAGAAAGCCTCAGACCATACCAGATTATAACTCTGCATATCCACAAATGACACACTCAAGGGGCAGACTCAGTGAGCACCAAAGCCCCACTGAAGCAAGACCTGCTCCATAGGGGTGTCTCCTGCACAGCAGCTTTTCCACTGTAGTCACAACTGTTTCTTATAGCTAATTAGCCTGGAGGTCAATTCCTCCCAGTGATGCCAACAACAATCAAGTCTCAATTGCAACAAGACTGTGCAAACAGCCCACACAGAGGCACATCTAGAATACCCAGCTCAAGTGACTGGGGAGGTTGAGCCACTGGGCCCCACAGGGCACCTACTACATAAGGTCACTCTACCAATTCCAGGAGACATATTAGCTCTGCCTAATCATAAAAACAAACACAGGAAAGCAGCCAAAATATAAAGAAACATGTCAGAAGTGAAAGAACAGAAGAAATCTCAAAAAAAAACAAAAACCTAAATGAAATGGAAGCAAGAAAACTACAGATATAGACAGAGATCAAAACAATAGTTATAAGGTTGCTCAATGATCTTAATGAGAGCTTCAAGGGACTTGATGAGACTTTCAAAGATCTTAGTGAGAATTTCAAGAACCTTAGTGAGAACAAAAGACATTAAAAAGGACTAGTCAGAAATTAAGCATACACTAACTGAAATAAAGAATCATTTATAAGGATTCAACAGTAGAGTAGAGGATGCCAGGAATCAAATCAATGATTTGAAATATAAGGAAGCAAAAATCACCCAATCAGAAAAGAAAAAAGAATTCAAAAATATGAAGAAAGGGTAAGGAGCCTCTAGGAAAACTTCAAGCATACCAACATTCACATTATGGGGGTGCCAGAAGAAAGAAAGCCAGATGTTAAAAACCTGTTTGAAGAAATAATAACAGAAAACTTTCTGTACCTGAAATAGATAGACTTACAAGTTCAGGAAGTGCAGAGAGTCCCAAACAAGAAAAACCCAAAGAAGCCCACACCAAGACACATCATAATTAAAATGCCAAGGATTAAAGACAAAGAGAGAATGTTGAAAGCAGCAAGAGAAAAGCAGTTAGTTACCTACAATGAAGCACCCATATGACTATCAGCTGATTTCTCAACAGAAACTTTGTAGACAAGAAGGGAGTGGCAAGGAATATTCAAAATAATGAATACCAAAAACCTATAACCAAGATTACTTTGCCTAGCAATGCTATCATTTATATATGAAGATCAGATAAAGAGCTTCACAGACAAGAAAAGGGTATTCTTTAAGAAGAATATTCTTTAAGAAGGTTATTCTTTAAGAAGAGGAAAAGGAGGAGGGGGAGGAGAGGTTGGAGGAGGAGGAGGAGGAGGAGGAATAGAAAATAACACCAGCCATCTGGCCAAATTCATTGATAGCACTGTACTGACTAGAGATTCTCAACTTAATGTCTTAGTTGTAGAGCTGAATGTCGCTGTAACAGCTTACTTGGTTGGCTGACTGGATCACGGACACAATGGTCACCTACATTTAGTGAGTCTGAGATGCCAGGGTTTCTCCGGCATGATGCAGATGAGGAGCCAGGTAAAGAGGAGCACTGGACAAGAAGTATTGTATACAATTATCAAACCCACTGAGCCCCCAAACTCCAATATGTTAGCATATTGGAGCAATATGTTAGGAGGGTCCTCAATTCCTGAACACTTGTGTGGCTGCTCTTTCTCCAGCATGACTTATAGGGATGCCGCCTTGGAGACAGGCTCCCTGATTTCGATAGGAAGATGGAATTCCAGAATAGCAGAGGCTGAGGGGCTGCACTTAGGTGTCGAAGGAGGAGTGGGCAATAGGGATGGGCCCGTGGCCGGTGTACTTTGGGTCTCAGAGCCTCTATTAGGTGTCGATGGATCAAGGTGTCCCTTGCAGTGAAACAGGGAGTCAGCCTGCTAGGATGTCGTTTGATCTGTATTATGAGAAACACTTTAAGTGTGGTAGCTGGAGACCTGAGAGTGTCACTAGGTTTCAGACCTGTCAGTCTGCAGGCCCAGAGGCCCCTGATGACAGGGAAGCCAGGTCCCCGGTGAAAGCACCCTGTACTATTGGGACAGAGATACTGTAATCCTCCTACTGGCCCTCTCCAGAGGCATCTATGGCCACACATTCAAACTTTTCAGGGGTAACTAGACATTCCAAGAGGTAAAGAACCCAGAGCCACTGAGGTTCTGCTCTGAGGTCAACCAAAGGATGGACTGGGAAGGTCATAGATACAAATGTCAACCCAAGTGCAGCAGGGAGGACAGGAGGAGCGTGGCGTGCGATTGCTGTGCACATTATATGAACGAATTTATTTACATATACTAGTAGCTCTCTATGTCTTGCTCCATCATCCTTTAAAATTTTAAACATGAGTTATTGGAGGTTAATTTCACAATTTTGTCTCAAGGAAACAGAGATGTTGGAAGGACATTCCAGGAGGGAAGGACATTCCAGGAGGGAGAGGCTTCCTGTCATTTCCAGCAGGGGCCAGGGAGAGGGTCAAGAAGTATGGGTGTGAGGATATCTGCAGGAGCCAGCCTTGCCAAGAGCCCCAGATACACGTGCCGTGCAACCTTGCAGCCTCGCCTGGTGCTAACCTCTCTGCAGCCCCCACACATGGAAACTAAAGCTCCTGCTCAGCCTGCACGCAGCCTGCCTGTGGCCCAGAGGGTCCGTGTGGATGTGCAGCTCCTTCTGCAACCCCACACAGCCTGTGCACAGCCCACCTGTCGCCAGGTGTCCACAGAGAACCACTTTTCCTCCCCATATGCAGTCAGTGAGCTCTGAGACCTTTGTCCCCACGAGTGTGCAGACTCCCGATGCACACCCACATCTCTTGCTATGACTGCATGCTTCCTGCCCACACTCCAGAGTCCACCTTCATTCTTATGTTCAACATCTCTTATTGAATCTATTATGTAGCTTCTACTTCATAAAAAAACTTCCCAGTTAATTTTATGAAGCTAAGTATTACCCTGACAGCAAAACCAGACAAAGACAGGACAGAGACAAACAAACAGACATGCTGCTGTCTTCTCCTCCAGCCAACTCCTCTACTAGCTGGTGGCCAGACCACAGCTTCCCCAATGGAGTCTAAACCCCTTCCAAGTTCGCCCTTCTCTCAATCCTAGGAATATATATATACATAGATAGATAGTGCCCTTGTATCTTACTGTCTCTTCATTCTTATGTTCAACATCTCTTGTTGAATCTATTATGTAGCTTCTACTTCCTAAATGAACACAGATTGACTGCTATACCAAAATAGGTCACATTTCGGGCCATAAGACAAACCTGGGCAGATTTAAATTATAGAAATCATATAGCATGTGTTCTCTGACCACAATGGAATCCACCGGAAATCAACAACAGAAAGATAACAGGAAAATCTCCAAACACCGGGCCACTAAGCGCACTCTGCTAAATAACCCACGGGTCAAAGAGGAAATGTCCATTGTGACCAAAACATACAATGAATGAGTGAAAGCGAAGATACAACTAACCTGGTGCTTTAGTGGAACTTTATGGCACCAAGTGTTTGTATTAGAAAAGCGAGAGTCTCAAATAAATAATAGAAGCTCCAACCTCAATAATCTAGTCAAAAAAGCTTAATAAACCCAAAGAAGCAGAAAGAAGGAAATAATAAAGAAAAAGGAAGAAATCAATGAAATTGGGACAGAAAAATAATGGTCCATTTTTTAAAAAGAATGTTCTTTACTAAGATTTTAAAAAATGGATCTTTAGAATCTCCACAAAGATTGAAAAAGGAAAACGAGAAAAGATACAAATGCTCATCTCAGGATACAACTACAGACCCTGCCACTTTCAGAAGGACACAGCAGGAGTCTGTGACATAGATTCATTCACTTAGAGCACATGGACCGAAGCCTGGAAGAACACAAACTACAACTCACCAAATATGAAGTCATTCATTTGAATAACACATAACTATTAAGTGGACAGAATTTGTCATTTTAAAAATCCTAAAAAGAACTCTCTGGGTCCTGATGGCTTCACTGAAGAACTCTACCTAATGTTTACAGAAGAATTAAAGCCAATGCTACACAACATTTCCCAGGAGATAGTAAAGGTGGGAAAACTCCCAGTTAATTTTATGAAACTAAGTATTACCCTGATAGCAAAACCAGACAAAGACAGGACAGAGACAAACAAAAACGACACAGCGCTATTATTCCTCATGAATGAAACCCTTTGTAAAATATCCCCACATAAATTCTGCAACATTAAAAGAATTAGGCACCTTAACCCAAGGCCCCAGTGATGCATGATTGGGATCCACCATGTGAATGGAGTAAATAAGAAAAGTCACTGGATTCTATCAATTGATGTAGAAAAGCATTCAACTAAAGTCCACATTATCCTATCTAATAAAGAGGGAATATGCTAATTGACCCTCACACCATCATAAAATGGCAGCACCCCAGCCAATAAGGAGGGAATATGCTAATTGACTACCCCTCTTTCAAAGATGGTGGCACCCAATCCCCTCAGCCCCACTGGGGTGGCAGGCACGTGGCAAGGCTGCTCCGCACGCCTGTTTCTGGAGTCCCCCAGTCCCCTCAGCCCCAAGCCGCCCAGGGCCAGCCCAAGGCACAGGCAAACCTCAGATGGTGGTTGCCCAGCCACCAAGGGCTGCCCGAGACTCAGGTAACCAGAGCTGGCCGAGGCTTGTGCTGCCGGCAGTGGAGGTGTTGGAGGTCCCCTGATCACCCGGTTGCCTCCTGCCCCTGAGGGCTCCTGGATTGTTGAGAGGGGGCAGGCCAGGCTGAAGGACCCCACCTCCAGTGCATGAATTTTCATGCACCAGGCCTCTAGTATTCATGATAAAATCTCTCAGAAAACAGAAAAGGAGAGAAAGCTTCTCAATTTGCTAAAGAGCCTCTACACAGCACCCACAGTCAACGCCTCACTTAATGATGAAAAACAAATCCCTCCTCCCAAAGATGGGGAGCAAGGCAAAGATGTCACTCATATTCAACATCAAACTGAAAATTTCAGCCAGGGAGATAAAGCAAGAAACGAAATACAAGACCTATGTGTAGGGAAGAAAGAAATGGAAGTGTCCCTGTTTTCAGATGGCATGATGGTCTGCTTAGAAAATCCCAAGAAATTGACAACAAAACTTTCTCGAACTCATGAGGAGCTCAGCAAAGTCAGAGGATACCAGAGCAACACAGACACATCAGTTCTCCTCTATGGATTAGTGATGAACAATTGGAAACCAAAATTAAAAATACAATGCCATCTTGGCTACCATGTGATTAGAGTGTTGGCCCATGCGCCGAAGGGCCTCGAGTTAGATTCCTGGTCAAGAGCACATACCTCAGTTGCAGGTTTGATCCCCAGACCCTGGTCAGGGTGTGTGCACAAGACAACCAATCAATGGGTCTCTCACACATCAATGTTTCTCTCTCTCTTTCTCTCTCTTCCTGCCCAGTCCTTTCTCCCTTTCACTCTTTCTAAAAAATAAAATCAATGGAAAAAAATATTCTCAAGTGAGGATTACAAAAACAAAGTGTCTCTGAACTGCCGAGGTAGCTCAGTGGTTGAGCATAGACCCATGAACCAGGAGATCACAGTTCAATTCCCAGTCAGCGCACATGCCTGGGTTTTGGGCTCGATCCCCAGTATGGGGCATGGATGAGGCAGCTGATAAATGATTCTCTCTCATCATTAGTGTTTCTATCTCTCTCCCCCTCTCCCTTTCCTCTCTCTGAAATCAATAAAAACATATTTTAAAAATATATATGTTTAAAACAAAATTAAACTAAGAGACCCACACAAATATGCCCAACTAATTTTATTTTATTTTTTTAAATATATTTTATTGATGTTTTACAGAGAGAAAGGAAGAGGGATAGAGAGTTAGAAACATCAATGAGAGAGAAACCTTGATCAGCTGCCTCCTACACACCTCCTACTGGGGATATGCCCGCAACCCAGGTATATGCCCTTGACTGGAATCAAACCTGGGACCTTTCAGTCCACAGGCCGACGCTCTATCCACTGAGCCAAACTGGTTAGGGCATAACCAACTAATTTTAAACAAAGCAATCGAGTAAGGAGAGTTCAACAAATAGTGTTGGAGTAATTGACATCCATGGGCAAAAATAAATTGCTCTCAACTTAAACCTCACACCTTACTTCTACAGAAATTAACTCAAAATGTAAAATATGCTTAAATGTAAAATTATAAGGCTCTAGGAAAAAATGTAGGAGAAAATCTTCAGGATGTAGGACACTGGAAAGAGGTCTTAGCCTTAACGCCAAAGCATGAGTCATATGGGGAAAATGGGTAAATTGGACCTCATCAAATTAAAAGTATTTGTTCTATGAAAGCATTGGCTTTTAGGAGGATGGAAACACCAGCAACAGGCCAGGAAAAAATATTTGCAAACTTCCCCTCTGACAAAGGACCCATACCCAGAATACATAAAGAACTATGAAAACTTAACATTAAAAAATTTCAACAACAATCCAATCAGAAAATGAGCCAAAGACACGGAGATACCTACTGCCAAGAAGACATGCCAGCACCTGGACAGAGCTCAATGTCATCAGCCACCGAGAAGTGCAAGTGAAACCACAGTGAGGTGTGCCACACCTCTCGGACGGCAAACATCACCACGTGTAGTGAGGGTGTGGGTACAGGCACATGGCGGGAGAGCGCAGCGAGAAGCAGACAGACATTCTGCAGAGAACTGGGCAGTTTCTTTTCCAAAATGACATGTCCACAGAAATGAAAATTCCCATCCTCACAGCAGCCCAGACATGAGTGTTCAGAGCATCTTTATGTGTAACCACCAAAATCTGGCCCCAGCGCAGATGTCCCCCAGCAGAGGACTGTTTCAACCACGGTCATACATCCATTTCAGAGAATGTTACTTAGCAATAAACAGAGGGAACTCCCAATACAGGGAACAATTTGGGTGACTCTCCAGAGAATTGTGCTGAGTGAAAAAAATCAATCCCAAAGCCACAATGTTACTGTATGGTTCCATTCATATAACATTCTTTTTAAATTTTTTTAACTTTTCCGTTACAATATACTTTCAGTTTAAGGTGTGCAGCACAGTGATTAGACAATTATACCTTTTACAAAGTGTTTCCCTGATATTTCCAGTACTCGCCTGGCACTGTATGTAGTTATCACAGTGTTACTATGTTCCTAGGTCAGTGGTCGCCAACCTTTAGGACCTCACAGACCACCAGTTGGTGACCGCTGCCCTAGGCTGTACTTGACATCCCCGTGACTATGCAGCGTTCTTGAAATGGGACTGGAGCACAGGAGAGTCGTTACCAGGGGTTAAGAGGAGGGGAGCAGAGGGAAGTAAGTGTGGCCATGAGGGGTCCTATGGTGACAGAAATAGTTGGTGCCTCGGCTGTATCCATGACCAGCTCGGCTGTGATTTTTACAATGCCACGATGGGGGGAAAGTGGGGCAAAAGCACATGGGACCTCTCTGTGTTTCTTACAACTGCATGGCAGTCTACCATGATCTCAAAACAAACAGGCTGTTTTATAAAAATAATGATAGTAAATAAATAACCAAAGAGAGAATTGAAATGGGAACAAGTTGAAATGAGTTGATGTTACTTGATGGAGCATCTCCTTTCCCTAACGCACACCCCCAGCCCTGAGCACCACAAGGCTACCCTTGGAGAAACAGACTCAGCATGCAGCGTTTGCCTTGGCTTCATTTTCTGTTTATCAACTCCCTTCTCCTTATGGACCTGTACATTCAAAGGGCATTCGACATTGCTACTGGACAAGAAAAGGCCACACCATTGCTATGACTACACGGTGATCATAACGAAACTATAAGTAAAGCTATGCAGACCTGCCACGGCCTCTCGCTCAGTTACAAGACAAAGCAGAAGAAAAGGCTTCCGATGGGCTCTGCAGAAATCCCTGCATGTGACCATTCCAGGGAGCTCAGCCATCGTTTAGATCCTTGGGGGTGACCCTGCTCCTCTATGTCCACCTTCACCCCCAACTTCCCAGTCAACAGGTAACCTTCATCCGTTAGCTTTCTCTGAATCTTCCCACAGCCCCAATGACTCCTGCTGAACCTAAACACTTGCTCTAATGTTAATATTAGCCTTGAGATCCTAAATGATGGATCTTTCCTAGGGCAATAGAATTAGGGCGGTTAAAAGGCGCATTATTTTAAACCAGCCCTGACGTTGGTTCTGCAGTTCCCAGTCGGCTGATGTTATCACTTTCTTAAGTTGCATCCTGTTCCCTGTGGCACTGGGGCAGATAGCATCTCTGCTTTCATTATTACAGAAAGATTTGCTACGGGAACAGAGACCCATGTCACCTCCCAGAACATGGGCCCCAGGGCTTATCTGACAGACCTCCAGCTCTTAGCTATTTTGGATGCTGGGAAACCAAATACGTGTATAAATACATGGTCCAGAGTCCATGGTCCCTTGTAAATCTCATTGAAAAATGTTCCCCCTGGAACTGCTATAAATACATCGCTATCAAAGACCTTGATATTTAGAGTCTACTGTACATCGTGTTTTCCAAGTCCATGGGCTAATGTGGCTGATGTTCCTAATCCATTCACACCTTTGCGAGCAGGTCCATCAGCACCAAGGAAAACGCTGCTTAGAAAGCCGCAGACTGTCTCTCCGCTCACCTCCATGTCCTACAACATGGATGGCAGACCTGGTTCCTGACAGCCATTATGAATCACAGTAAATATTTTGACAAAAGCAACAGTGAAGTTAAGCACACGAGAGAATTACTAGACTGGGTCAGACCCAGTTTTGCGCAGCCTTTTCTTTATAACTGCATGCTTGAAGATAAATATATAATTAAGAATACAGGGTAAAAAAATCACTTTTTCTCTTAACTGACATCTGTGTGCCTATCGTGCACAGCACGTTACATACCTTCACGAAGAGTGAATTTTCAGCCAGCGATGCTCTGATTCAAACACAGATGGCCTGGCCTGGAACTGAAGAGACATCAACAGGTGGCTGGCCGCCCACCTGTGCAGCGGGTTCGCGCCTCTTAGCTGAGAAGGTGTCGGCGGCATCCTCCACAGTTCCTACCTGCAGGCTGTGTCTCAGAGGACAGAGGCAGGCCCTGTGTCTTAGAAGATAAAAGAAAAGAGTTTGGCCTCTCATTGCTCTGCCTTTGAGTCAACTTGGTGTCTAACCAAGAAAAGGCACCTTTGGAGCAACCTGGGGGAGACTCAAACGGAGATGAAACTTGCACTGACTCTGAAATAGGAAGTAAATGATTGTCTATACATTTCTTAGTGTCACAGTAGCAACCCATCAAAAACAGGAAGAGACAGGCGCAAAGAAGGAAAACACTAGAGCTACACAGCTCATGATTGTAGTGACTATTGGTCAGACAGCCCTAAAGACAGACTGCCGCCTGGGATGGAGGCACGGCGCTTGCACTACAGATGAGGGCTCGTGCAGGCTGGTGGGGTCAGAGCCAGCGGGCCATCTCCTGGCTGTGGAGCTGGAAGGTGCATCTGCCTGGAGCTTCCTGGGACCAGAAGGGGCATCGAACTTGCCGCAGGTGCTGATGGTGGAGGCTTCGCAGGGATCTCTGTGATGTTGCCTCTACTCAAAATGTTGATATTTGGTTAAATATGGAAGTGTTAGCATTAATTTTTACTTTGAAGATATTGCACTAAAATATTATCTTAACGGCTGAGTTTCCAGTGCCCTTGAGTTCCGCACCCACGGGGAGTTCCTCTCTCTCCCCACCCGAGTGCTGGCCCTGCCCTCTGTGACTTCAGAAGGAGCCAACACGAGGGTGACAAATTCAATGATTCTCAGTGGTGAGAAATTCTAGGAGGGTGAGACATTCAATGATTCTCAGTGGTGAAGGCTGAGAGGCAAGCGGATCTCTAACTCAGAACAGGAGCTAATGGCGAGAAACACATTTGGGTCAAGAGGGCCAACCAGATGGGAAGCCAGCAGCATGGAGTGGCTGAGTGTCAGCTCCTTCAAGTTCCGCCCGAGGCTCCGATGGGGCTGTTTTGTGATGTTTTTCCACTGGGAGAGAGGCTTCCTCACCGCACTGTGCCATCCATGATTTCCAGCTGCCCACGCACCTAAGCCTCGTGTTAGCTAGGTTGGGTTTGGGGGGATTTCATGTGGCCCAGTGAGCTGGGCTTTGAACCAAATTATGCAGATTTCTGTGGCTTCAACTCCTGGTACCTCCACATCTGTGACCAGGCACGTCGCTGGCGTGCCAGAAGCCTCAGGGGGCGTGCAACCGAGGTTGGGAGGACAGGTGCACAGCCAGCTGCTGTCAACTCCAGCATCCCTTCCCCTCCCCAGGACCCCCAGAACCCACAGCCAAGGAGTGAATGCCTGCCAGGCAATGACCCCAGCATTCATCCCGATGTATTGGCACTTGTGTCTGTACTGATATTAAGTATTATAAGAGCCCCCTCCCCCCCACAGCCACAAGACATATGAACACAGCGTATGGGAGCCCCAGGAGAGAGGGTTTGGGGAGCCTGCCTGGAGGAAATGGTGGATGAGCTGGGCATTGTAGGATGCATAAGAGTTTGATGGACAGAAGCAGCAGCAAGAGTAAGCTAGCCCAGCCCTAACCGGTTTGGCTCAGTGGATAGAGCATCGGCCTGCGGACTAAAAGGTCCCAGGTTCGATTCCGGTCAAGAGCATGTACCTTGGTTGCAGGCACATCCCCACTAGGGGGTGTGCAGGAGGCAGCTGATTGATGTTTCTCTCTCATTGATGTTTCTCACTCTCTATCTCTCTCCCTTCCTCTCTGTAAAAAAATCAATAAAATACATTTTTTTTAAAAAAGAGTGAGCTAGCCCTGGCCTGGTGACTCAGAGGTTGGAGCATCGTCTCATATACCACAAGGCTGTGGATTCAATTCCTGATCAGGACACATACCTAAGTTGTGGGTCCAATCTCCAGTCAGGGCGTGTCCGAGAAACAACCGATGTTTCTCTCTCACATCGAGGTTTCTCCCTCTCTCTCTCTCCACCTTCCTCTCTAAAATCAAGTTAGAAAAAGAAAGAAAGAGGGAAGAGAGGGAAGCCTGAAAATGCACGAAAGCCAAAAGCCGAAGCCTTGTGAGCACCTCACCGCCTCCCAAAGGGGGAAGGCCTGAGGCAGCCTCGGCTATGAGGAGGGCGCAGCACTGGCAACATGGGCTGGGGCAGGCCAACAAAACACAGCTCTCATGCTGAAGAGTTGGCCTTCCCAGGAGTCAGAGAGAACTCCAGATGCTTCAGAGCAGGAAACTGCAAGCAGAGAGCTGTGGAAAGCGGCAGGGAGGGGTGAGCAGGGCTCCTCAGGGGCTGGCGGATGGTTCTGGTTTCCCATGAAGTCCTTGGAACAAGTCCGTTCCTGTCCCCTAAAAAGACCTGTGATTTGCCTTTTTTCTCCCAAGTGATGGTCTGACTGCCCTTCGTTAAGATAAACCAATGAAAGAGTTTCCTGTACAAGAACTTTTTAAAAATACCTTTGGAGTTGATTAAAAATAAATACATCCACAAACGAATGAACAGATAGATGGGGCACACTCGTACACCTGAGGAGCACGGTAGCTGGAAGCAGCCAGGTCCTGAGAGCCGCACATAGGCGCACCTGGGCCACACACGCAGCAAAGCAGAGCTAAGTCCACAGGAAGGGCCCAGAGTGGCCAACTCAGATGGGAAGCCCTCAGGGCTGCCTGGACCTGACTGAGGGAGTGTGAGTGCTAATGGGAGGTGAGTATAATGAGTGTTAAAGTATGTGAGTTACACCTCATCATAATAAGCGACAAGTGCTCCCTTTCCAATTGTTCTCAGCACCATGATGCAACTCAACTCTCCAGGGCACAGCAGAGAACATCCAGCTATGCCTGTGGCAGTCGTAACCAAAGAAAGAGAAATTTCCAAAGAATGGGGAACTTGCTTTCTCAGGCCTTTTTTCCCCAAACAAACAAAAAAGATATTATCACCCCCTCGCCAAAAGCCAGGCTCATTTGGCAAAATTGCGCCTGAAATGACTGTTTCTTCAAACAAAGCTATCTCAGAGACAAAGCAGCAGACACAGGAGCCATTAGGCACCTGGGCTGAGTGCAGCCAGGAAGGAGCAAGGAATAACGGCCCAGGGGCCACCACACCCACCTCCCCCAAGGGCACAGGTCAAGGACACAATGATCCTGCCTTTGGGGCTCAGTCCCTGGGCCCTCCTGAGCCCCAGACATTCACTGGTCACATGGCAGGAAGCCAGGGAGTGAGGTGGGGGGGGGGGGTAGAGGAGAGACTGGCAGCCCTGGCCCAGCTGCAGCTCTGCAGGTACCAGCTGGCTCACCCAGGGTGGGCGGGCCCCTGAGCCTGAGCAGAAAGCCTAGGGCCCAGGGACTGGCCCAATTCACCAGCAAGCAGGGCTCTAAGAAGTGCTTCTCAGATGAGTTGAATCGATAGTGACTACAAGATGAGTCTCCCCAGATGGTCCCCACATCCTGCCGCCTGCCTCTCCCCTCCCCACCTCCACTGGCCCCCTTCAAAGCACCCATCTGAGCCCAGCATGGCGTCATGGTCCCGAAAGTATGTCAAACAAGCGAATGACAATGGGATACACTTGCTTGTTTGCTCGCAGCAACACTCTTGCGCACACCGTGCAACACAGTGAAGAACCAAGGCCACGTGGAGTCAGGGACAGCCGCCCCCCTGCACCCCGCCCCCCCCAAATGCTCTTGAAGGTGGACAGCCCCAGCATGTCTGCCCAGCTATGTCATAGCGATGCTTCAGCCCTCCACTGGGCCTGCCAGGCCTCAAGCCATCCGACCGCGTGCCCTGCAGGTGCTGGGCACAGAATCAGTCTTCAGTCAGTATCTGCTGAGTGGCCCTCACTCCCTGAGCTGCTCCAGACCTTCACTGAGAGTCCCCGACACCCCGACAGCAGGTGCCACACCCCTGCTACTTGAGCCTCAGAGGCACTACTCGGCCTCAAGCCAAGTGCGAGGCTCCTGGAGGGGCAGGCAGTGGGACCCAGCCCTGCAGGCCCAGGAACGATGCTCAGGTCTTCATTTCAGCCTGTCCTCTCTGGGTGCAGCTCCCTCCTCTACACACTGTCCTCAGAGTCAAAAAGGGTAATCACAGCCCCAAAGAAAGGGGCCTCCACAGCTGTGCGACCTCGTCTCGCTGGCTGCCATCATTTTGTGTGGACAGCACCGCACCCTGAAGTGTGATTTGCACTGGCAGCCCTCCGCCTCTGTCCTCAAGGCCACGTAAACCATGTTTTCGTTAAAAGCTGATGCCTCCGCCAGGTTTTGATTTTCCATGGTAACGGGGGTCAAAGGTCAGTTGAGTAATGGAAATGGAAACTTTCCTTCCACCCAGAGCTTCCTTGGCCTCCTCTAGGCATCCAGCCCGAGAGGCACAGGGGCCGCAGAAGGGGCTGGGCTGGACGTCCCCCCAGGCCCCGGCCAGGCCTGGCCAGCACTTTGTCACTGGCTTTCTAGGGCATGAGGAGCAACACCCTTCCCTTCGGGGGCTGGGAAGAGGAGGGGCTGGACGGACACAGCGCGCCTTGCTCCTCACCACCGCGCTGCGTGTCAGCGTCATTGATAGTTACCACATATTTCTTCAAATGGGCCCACTCTTATCACTTGATTTGCCCCAGCTGTAATCACAGTGGATGTGCTCATAATGTATTTCTATAATAGCCATTAAAATAACTCCCTAAGTATTAATTTTTTAAAAAGTGTATGAAATGATAACCCTGGGCCCCAGCTTGGATCCTAGTGATGAAAGACAACATTCACAAAACACTGTTTGAATCCAGAGATGTCCAGAGTCCATCGCAGTCAGGCCAGTGTCCTCCATGGGAGCCCCTAGTGTGCAGGCTCGAGGGAGGGAGGGAGGGAGGGAGGGCCGAGGGGAGGGCAGCTCCCTGCGCTCACTCCATAGCTTTCCTGAACACCTACAGCCTTCAGGAGGAGGAGGAGGAGGAGGAGGGAGGAGAAGAAGGAGGGGGAGGCGAGGAGGAGAACCTGGGGTCAGCCCTGTGGATGCTCCTGGTCCAGGGACAGGCTGGGCTGGCAGGTGTGCCTGGTTCAGTGCATGCACCGAGTGAGGAAGCAGAAAGACGCCCGTTGCTGTTAAAACCGTGGCTTGGTGGGCAAAGGGCAGAAATCCACCAAGATAATGTCCCTCTGGCTCAAGCAACACTTTTCCCAAAACTGTCTCTGCCCCTTCTCCCGGAGCAGCAACTGCCCCTCAGCCTGTCTGGCTGCTCCTGGCTGCTGTGATGGCGGCAGCTTCCAAGGCCAACCCCATGGACCTCCTGCCAGCACTGCCTCCAAGTTCATGGCCTCAGACCACCGCCCCTAGCCGTGCCCACCCACAGTCACAGATAAAGCAAGCGCCCGAGTGACGGACAGAAAGTGAGGGAAGGAAGCGCCCACCCTCCCTACACGCTGAGTCCGTTGGAGGAAGAAGACAGATTGGCTCTTAAGCTTGGGGCTCACAGGCTTTTACTCGCAAAGCCTAAGGCAAAACCACTGAGGGCGCCTGAAGCGGTTTTGCGGGTGTCACCCACTGATTTTATAAATGAATTTTTTAGACCAGAAAGAAACAGCCTTACATTTCAACAATAACAAGAAAAACGGATTCCCCTCCTCCCATCCTCAAAAGTTTCTTATCTGAAGAGTTTGTTTTTTTAAGGGGAACAGTTTACCCACCCAGATGGGGAGCAAAATGGCTAAGACCTCCTCACCCACCCCCTGGGGGCCGGGCTAATCGGCATCTTTGGGATCTATTTACAAAAATGGTGTTTTGGACATTTCAATAAACAGGTAAAGCACAGACCCGTCTACAGTCCTGCCAGCCGCTCCTCCAAGACTTGAGAAACCAAACAGGGACATGTATGGCAGCCTGGCCGCGACCCCGCATTCCCGAGTCTCGGTCCTTTTTCTGTGGCCTCGATCCCGCCCTCCGGCTGTTTTCCACGTCTACACTCTGCTTGTGTTCTTACTGCAAGTCCCCCAAATCTCTGTTGGGCGAAGCACAACTCAAATCATAAGCAACCGAGTTTCCCTTGTCCTCTGTGTCATAGCGATGGGGAAGAGGCCGCCGGCCTGCAGGGCCCCCCAGCGCGGGGTTCCTGAGGGCTGCGCACACAGCCCCCTTCTCAGCATGCGGCAGGCTGAAGAGCGCGGGGCAGCCCCGCTCTGCAGTGGAGGAAGGGTTCTTTCCCACCCCAGTGCAAAGCAGCAGGCAGAGGTACCCTCTCTGAGGCCTGGTTGGCCAAAGCACCCTGGGCCCTGTCCCTCCAGCTCAGCCTGGTGGGGCCCCCACTTCTGACAGGCCCTTCTTAGGGTGTGTCGGTGAGCCCTTGGGACAGTCACACATGTCCGTCCTGCCCCCAATCAGGGCTTGGCCACTGGGAAACCCAGGCAGCAGCCAGAACAATTAAGCACTTCACCTTGTGGGCCTGGGAGCGGCCGGCCGGTGAAGCAAGCGCTGCTCCTGCCAAGCCTGCTCCCCAGGAAGTCCAGCCCAGGAAGACACCCGGCCCAGGGCTGAGGGCCAAGCAGAAATCAGGCCCTGACCTTCTCAGCAACTCAGGCGGTGAGTCTGAAGCAGGCTTCCTATCTCGCTGACTCTTTCCTGTTCTCCAGTCGTGCAGAATTTGGCCCACAAAGGAAGACTCGCAGAGTATGGGCTCTGAGCCCAAGCACGTGTCCTACAGAGCGAGTGGGGGCAGTCGAGCCGGGACTAGGGGCAGGCTCTGCTGAGGCACTGCAGCCACTAAATAGCCACTGAGCCTGCTGGCCAGGGATGGCAGAGGCAGCCAAGCGAGTTTTTCAGTGAACTGTACGAGCCACAGCTCACTGAAGTCGGTCACTACCTACCCTCCTGCCCTCCACAAAACGACATCCGCAGTCCCCATCCTAGTGAAAACCCTGCAGCGGTCCCACTGCCCTCGGGATTAGGTGACCACCCCCACCTGCAAGCTCCCCTGCACAGGCCTCTGCCCACCTCCCCTTCCCACACCCCCATTTCTGCCTCTGCTTCCCAGGAGATCAGACGCTGGTCTTTCAGCTCCATGTCAGGGGCTCCTGCAGCCACACACCCATGGCCTGCAGTTCCCACTCACCCTTTCTACCTTAGCTCAGTCTCAGGCCCTCACAAGCCTTCCCAAACCCCACTCCCTGACCAGTCTGACCCCTTGTCCTCACCACAAGGATAATGAAGCATCACTTGCTTCACTTGCTTAATGCTGAACCCCAGAGGTCAGGGACCTTTCCACCGTGTCCCCAACTCTGAGCCCATTGCCTGGCACAGGTGGTGAGAGAGGAACCCTCCACCCAAGGCAGCTGCTCGTCCTTCTGCTGCTCCCTCAGCCGCACTCCCTCCCCACCCAAGCCCACTCTCCTCCAGGTGGATCAGAGCCCTGCCACAGAGGCCTCCGCCTCCGGTGTCTGCCCGACTGGAGTGACCCCAGCCTGACCCTTTGTCAGCAGCACTCTGGGGGCATACTTTAGCAACCTCATGCAGTGAGGACTTAGCTTGGTTTCCTGGGTTCTAAGAGACCCAAGGGGAGGGCCACACCTGTCCGATTGCTGGAGCTCTTACAGCACCTGGGTGGGGCTTGGCTCCAGCAAAGACTGATAGCAGCCCAGACTGGGCAGCACGAGGCCAGCAAGACTGCCATGTCCCAGTGCGAGGCCATGTCTCCCTGGCCACGCAGCCATCAATCAGCAAGGACAGTGGGTGGGCCCATCACCCAGCCCCACTCCAGCATCCTCAGTCATTAAGGCAAGCTCCCCTTCAGCAGATGAGAGGGTGGCTGGGGCCATCACCCCCACCGTGTTCGCTGGCCCAGCTCCTCTCTCGGAGAACATCTCCCAACACACTGGGCTCTGTTGGCGCCAACATGAGCCCAACCCTATCAACCTAAGAGCACAAATCCCAAAACATCTCAGTTAGAACTCTTGCAAGCCTCTATCTAGAACTTTCCAAAAGAGCGCTCTGTCTTTCTAAAGCTCGTGCCAAGACCCCTTTATTATATTATAAAGGGTGTTAGCACCCCTTTATTCAGCTGGCAGTGATTCACCTGGCCAGTCACAGAGTGAGGGAGTGAGGGCGCTGGGGTTGAACCTGGGCTGGGGTCTCACCAGCAAGTCACTTCACCTTTCAAAGCCTCAGGGGACTCGCCTGTCGGTTGGGGATGATAATGACCCAGGCACTGCTGAGAAGGGGGTACCAGGTGCCTACCGGCAGGTAGACCCGTGCCCTGGAGATGTGGACAGCGTCCTGGTTATGATGGTTCTCATCATCACAGTCTCCAAGCCCAGAGCTCAGCGAAGGACACCCACAGGGAGGGGCTGCCTCTTCCTCTCCAGAGAGATGCCGAGGAGCCTGGGAGAGGTTATCCCAGGAGACAGGAGCCATGTGGCTTGCTGGGGGTGCATGGATCAAGGTGGCAAGTCACGCACACATCAACACGCTCCCTCACACATCCACCTCCACACCAGCCCCCTCACATCCTCATCCAGCCAAGAGAACACGTGTGTTCACTCACTGACACACACACACCTCCCACCCCAGCCCACGTGCACCCTAGGAACATGGACCTCCCACGGGCCCGGCGTGCTCAGCCAGGTACATGGCTCCTGCCGGAAACCCAGGGCTGGGAACCAAGCTCCTAGGTCTCCCATCCAGATAGGGCAGCCTGCTGGCGGCCAAGGATATTTGCATATAATTTGCATGTGTTGATACAACTGTTCCCAAGCTAACCTGTTATTACTGCTCCTCCAAGCCTGCTTTCCCCAGCACGCAGGCTGCTTACCCACCCACTGCCAGAAAGTTCTATTCAGGGAGACAGGCCATAGCTTTCCGAGCACCCCTGAGTCATGCCAGTGCCTGAGCCTCAGTTTCTCCTGAGACAACGAATAACAACACGCCTCCATTGGGGACCCCTCCCACCCGTGACCTGTTAGCTAGTGACCCTCACTGAGGACCCGCTGGTTGATTGCGACAAGGCTGCTTCGTCATTCATGTCAAGGGCCAGAAGCAGGGCCTGAGGGAGATGTGGACCCAGCACCAGACAAGGTGAAACTGCTGAGGCCGCCTGCGTGGCAGCCACTAGTTGAAGCGAATATGTAAAGACACAGGGTGCCTGGTTAAATGTGAATTTCACAGAAACAAGGGTTGCTGCGTTCGTGTTCTTGTGTCCTGTGCAATAGTTGGGACACGCTAATGCTGAAAAGTTTCTGTTGCACACCTGGCATCCAAACGTTACCGGGCATCCTGTGTTTGATCTGACAGCCCTACCTGGGGCCGAGGTCCGCGGGCTCCCAGCATCGCTAATATCCTGTTTTCTCACAGCTGCTCCCTCAGCCCAGAAGAGTGGGACTCTGTTTCCTAAATGTCCTGCCCCCCAGGGAGGTAGGAAGGGAGGGCAGAGGGCACATGTGGGGCAAACTGAGAGTTG
This sequence comes from Murina feae, assembly GCA_004026665.1. Taxonomy (NCBI): domain Eukaryota; kingdom Metazoa; phylum Chordata; class Mammalia; order Chiroptera; family Vespertilionidae; genus Murina; species Murina feae. The sequence continues at coordinate 32,015 of PVJC01001841.1, forward strand.
CTGAGGGGAGAGAGAGAGTGAGGGAGGGAGAACATGTGTTTCCTAATTTAGTTAAAAATCTGAAATCTGTTCCTCTTTGGTTTCGGTGAGGGGCCCGGTGGTTAGTGCTGCGAACGTGAGGCTGCACTTCCTGTGCTGACGGGTACGTGTGTTTTCATCAACACGGCCCGTTTCTAGGGCTCCCCTCAGGATGTGAGGCCCGTGGCGGGTCACAGAGCAGGAGGGGAGGCGGCAGGGAGGGTCCTGAGCTGCCCTGACTCTCTGCTCAGCTTCCCCATTGCACACCAGTTAACCGGGACCTTTGCAGAATGCCAAGGTAGTGATGTGCCCGACTCCTCACTTTTGCTGAAGAGACAGGGTCAGGGGACACTGCCCTTCCTGGGAGTCACCCTCAAATGCAGAGGCTCAGCAGGAGGTGGGCATGGAGAGCACCTGCTCTGGGCTCGGCTTTCTGGCTGGGACGCGTGCCTCCGGGCTGGGCCAGGCGCCTCGGGTTCCACCTACTTGGCAGCACAGGTAGACGGGCACCTCGCCCAGGAATGACACTGTTTCTTCATGATTCCACTTAGGGCCAGTGTCCTTTCGTAGTAAGATCAATAACGAGGCTATGGAGTGCAAATCAAGTCTATACGGCTCCATTTCCTCTTCCTCTGTGCAGTGGTGATGGGGCAGCACCAACCTCGCAGGGCCCCCGAGGATTTGAATAAGAAAGGCAGGTCAGCCCTCTGGACACAGCCTCGAGGCCTTCTCCAGTCAGCACCTGGACCACAACCACTGACCACCACCGGTGGAGGCAGGGCCCCAGGACAAACGCCTTCCCTGGTCTTGCAGGTCAGAATTCCACATGCAAGAAGAAACCGAAAAGCAGCCCAGGACTCTAGATTTCGGGCACTGAGTGCTCACTGGTTTCCCAATAGCGTCTTCTGGTGGGTCTCAAACAGGACAAGAAGGGGCCAGAGACTCCCATCAGCAAGGGAGACGCCAGGCACTGGCTCCCGTCTCACGGCCCCTCCCCGTGGCTGACACAGGTGTCCCCAGCCCAGGGGCCCTGGGGAAGGATGCAGTCAGCGTCCTCAAGGAACATGGAACGGTCAGGAGAACAAGGCTCGTCAGACACACAGCTGAGAGGGGCGGGTTCAGGGCCCTGGAGTCAGCCGTCGGGGTGAAAGAACGGGATGGAGCTGGTAGCAGAACACCCAAGGTCAGGCCCGCTTGGTCACACCCTCTGGTGGCTCCGACCCTTCTCCAGAACCCCAGAAATGCAGTGCTGTGGGCCTGAAAATTGACTTTGCCAATGGTCCCCAGAAGTCATCTATATATCTTGTGTTTCTCCACTCAACAGAGAGGCCAGCCAAGTGCCCGGGAACTCTCCCAGCCTACTAAGGAGGTTGTCCGTGCCCTTGTCTTGGATGGACCAACCATAAGTGGCTCTTGAAGTAAATGAAGACCACACATACGCCTTGACAAGTGGCACGGGACCGATAGTCAATGATGTGGTCTGACTCTGGGAGCGAGGGGGGCATGCTGAATGAGAGAGTATAACGGGTGTCTCTTCTAATTAGGACCTGATGCATCTCACCTTCTTATTGACTTAATAATTGTTGCAAATGTACAAAAACATTGTCCCAACAGTTTGACTACCATGTGGCCTTCTGTTGCTCACTCTTGCCCATTACGTAAGCCAACGGTCACCCTGTGCCACCGTAGCAAGCCAGGCACACGCTCCTGTCCTGCGTGTAAATTCTCTTCAGAGTGACACATGAACAGGCTTCTGACAGGGTAATTAGCCTCACACATAATTGCAGCCAACATCCATCAACCTCAGCCCAATACTTGGTTCCTGCTAACATATAGTTTGTCTAAACTACTTGGAAAATGTCCCCACTTATGAAATCTACTTTGTCGAAATCAGTCTCGTTTGGGGATTAGGGGCCTCCCTCCTTGTTGCGATGATTGAGTTGCCCCCAACACCATTTTTCTTATCCCAAACCACTATCCAACATCTCTCTCTTTTTTTTTTTTTTTTTTCAATTTCAGCCTTTCCTTTTTTAAAAACAAAGCATAACAATCACAATTCTCGCTTGGCCAGTGGCCAGACCTCCAAGGGCCGGAGCCAGGAGATGAGCGGATACACCCGGAGAGGGCAAGGCCAGAGAGCGGAACATTCTGCCCCATGTTTGTGTCGGAGCCCAGACCCCTCAGACCCTGAGGGCAACCCTCCAGGAGGGTGGACGCCCCCTCCCACCCAGTGTGAGTGACATGCTGAGGCCCTTCTGAACCTGCGGATGTTACATGCCTGTGACATTAATTAATGCCAGGCAAAATGTAACAGCAGATCTTAGAGACTAAAAATAGACCTGCTGACTGATTCATCCCTGACTGCACAGAACTCAGGGCCTTTCCTCGGCTCCTCTCCTACATGCACGTTACATCAGGGCCTTTCTTCTTGCCCTCCATCCTTGCCACGGTCCCTGATGCCGCTCCTCCCCGGCAACAGGTTTAAGCCCTCCAGGAGCAAGGTCCCCACTCAGCTACCCTCCGACCCACAAACATGCTTAATAAGCAAGGAAACCGAGTCTTTTCCTGGCTCGTGCGGCCATGAGCTCTGTCATTTGGACTTAATATTTTCCAGGCAAGTGTCCCTGCCTGCTGCACCGCAGAGAACTCTGCAGCTCTGTTTCCGATGACAGCCCTTCTATTTTAAACTTTGTTGATTTCTACTGGGAAGGAAGCCTATTTCGTACAGATTAGCTGGACAGCTGGGTCTGATTGCTTCTGATTACTGGGTTTGGGGTCACTGGGGAAACAGGTTTCCCAGAGCCCCTAGGCGGAGAACCAGTCCATATGGCCCCAAAGGAATCGGCCTGTGCTCGCCCTGGGCGGGCCACGGGGTGGTCAGCAGCCTCAGGTGGAAATCGGCAGGTCAGGCCAGCAGCAGGCTGAGACCTGAGTGCAACATCCCATGCTGTGCTGAGGGTGGCAGGCGGGGGATCAGGCACCCCTTGGTCACAGCGCTCACGGGGACCTGGGTGGGGCTGTGTCAGAAATGACTGCGTGTGCCTGGCAGGGAGCGTCCATCATGCTTGCCTGATAGAATCACTCGGGAGGCATCAGGCAGGCTCCATGCTCAAGTCCCTTCATCTGGCCTGGCCTCCCAGACCTCCAGGTGCACAAAGAAAGCACAAAGACCTCTCTCACCTTGCAGTCAGTCCACAGGCAGGCGGGGGCCGGCGCGCTCTCCCGAGGACCGGTGGCTCCGCTGCGGCAGGAGCTTTCTCCCTGCTCGTCCCATCCTGCCTTTGCTTCTCTCTATGCCTCCTCGAGAGAAACCGGGGGCTGCAGGTTTTTTTTAATTGTGTGTGTGGAGGGTGGCAGTGCCGGGGGCGGCGGGCGGTGTGGGTGCTGAGGGACGCCGTGGGGGATGCGTGCAGCCGGCCCCAGGGTAGCTTCGGTTAATGGCCGATGCTGGGGCGACGGTTCGCCGGGGAAGCTAGTGCCACGGCAGCTCTGTGTGTGGGCGGCGGCAGCTCCACGGCTGGGTTTCAAACCATTACACTGAACATTTGCAAACAGATAAAAAAACAAAACCATCCAGTACAAGTGGAAACTTCTGCTTTCCTTTCTCTTTCTGCATGTCTGCCCTTTCGCCCTCCCCTGGGGTTTCAGAGGGGGAGGGGGAGGGTGGGCATGGCACCCTGGGTGCCCCGGCTCCATCTCTTGCAGCCACAGACATGCCCAGGTAGGTCAGATGGTGCAGGCTCACCCGCACAGCTGGGGACACCCAGACATCTGAGAACCACTTTCTCTTCTCCAGGGTCCTGCCCTGAACCAGCCACTAAACACCATCACACCCAAGAGGCGTCCCTGTCTGGTTGCTCTCGTCCTTCCTAGTTAAAGCTTCCTTAGAACTGCCCAGCAAAGGCCAAGAGGTGCACGTTCACTGCTGGATGACACGTTCCCATGGATGTCCCATGCGTGGAGGGATGAGATGCTCCATGCAAAGAAAGCATGCTGTGGTCACATTACTTGGGGAACTGTTGCATCCTGGGTAGCTGTGGGACCACCTCAGAGCACGTGAGCAGGTAAAGGCTCTAGAAGTCCTACAAGAAAGAACGCTGTTTCACTTTGTTGAATCTCACATTTCCTGTGTGGGACCTTAGAGGAAGGAACCCATTCTTCGGCCAGAAAGCAAGAGAGAGTGGGAGGCACACTAGATACTGAGGACCAGCGACTCCCAGCTTGGCATCAACACAGGTGCCCCAAATGGTTATCGAAGAACTTGGTCTCTGATTCTGGCAGAACAGGGCACATGAGGGATCCCAGTGATCCCTCGGGGCTGTGGGCACTGTCACTCTGTCTCCTCCTCCACCCAGGCAGTGCCCTTCTCACTTCCACGGCCCGGGGAGCTGAGCTGAGCTCCTGGGGTCACCGTGGGGCAGCCTCCCCAGATGGGACTTTGAAGTATTCTGCCCACAGACCTCTGTGGAACACACAAACAACATGTCTGAGCCTGCCCCTCTGGGCATGAAACTCGGGAGGTAGGAGAGCAGACCCATGAGCGACACACACACACTCAAGAGACCAACGTGCTGGAGAGAGGCATTTACACTGGGAAGTTGAACTGGAGACAGAGAGGATGAGACGGCCCCCTCGGCTGAATCGGGGCTACTGTGGGTTGGCAATGCCAACAGACTCTGTGCTAGAGTTCCCCACTGGGGCCATGGCAAGCCCTTGGTGCCTTGCTCAGCCTCCCCATCTGAAAACTATCTCAACCAAGGGGAATTGTGCTCACCATAGGGGTCATCTGGCAGTGACTGGGGACATTTTTGGTTATCACAACTAGAGGACAGTGCTGGCATTCGGTGGGCAGCATCCACAGGTCCTGCCAACAGCTTACCTGGACACTGTCCACCGAGTGCCAGCACTGTCCTGTAGTTGTGATAACCACAGGACAGTCTCCAACAGAGAAAGGCCCAGCCCCACAGTCAACAGTCAGCAGAAGCCGAGACCCCAGTCTAAGTGTGCCCTGCAGTCCCTCCAATGGGGCTCAGGTGAGACAACATGTGAGGGGATTAAGAAGCCAATTCCATTGCCATAGCTAAGAACTCGACTTCCATAGTGTGTGGATAGCATTTCATTTCTCACTGGTGACAGTGGGAACAGCTGGAAAGCAGAGTAAAGCTCTGCCTCAGACTAAGGGGAGAGAAAGCCCACCTGCCTGGTCAACACTCTAAATGCCACAATTAAAAAAATAAGAAAAGGGGAGAAAAGAAATGCCTCCTCTTGCTTAAGTCTCTCAGAGAACTTGATCTCTGGGCACAAAGTGAAATGGATGGAGAAAAGCTTTAAAACCCTTTCAAGCGCTTGGACGAATAATGTTGGCAATAAACACATTTTACAGAATCCACTAAAGAGGCTCAAACGAAGCCGAGTTCACTTGTTGACCTCCCCCGACACACACACAGGAGGTTGCCACAACACCAAGGCCTTAGCCTGGCGGGGTGCCTTCTAAAGAAATCTTCCCCGGGCCTGCAGTACAATCCTCAGCACACAGAGAATTAATAGTAGAGGCCAACAAGAGAGAAAGTGCAATTCCAGCTCAGACTCAGGTTCCAGTTGACTGCCCAGCCTCACAGAAGGAGGCTGGCCCTGCCTCACTCTGGGCCCCACTCTGGTAGAAACCTCAAGGTGGGACCAAGAATCGGCTTTCTCCTGGCTGGCGGAAAAGACCAGGTAGGAGTGAGCTCAGGATAGCAGGTAAGGCCAGGCCTTCTGGGACTGCAGCGAGGGGAAGGCCCATCCCAGAAGAGAAGCAAGAGAGGATGTGCGTGGGATAAGTGCACAGAGCAGCCTCTGCTAAGCTTTCAAGGAAAGAATGGTGAGCCAAGTTCCCAGAGTGGACACTGATCTGGGCCCACGCAAGCCAGCTCCCTCGGTCCAATCAGAGAGCAAGGCCATCTGTCTGTCTTGACTTCCCAAGCCCTCCTCACCCACCCATCTGCTCAGCCATGGTCAAGCCATGGTCATGTCTCTGAGAACCTCCTGTGCCAGCATGTTGCTTGTCTCTCAGAACAAAACAGTGAAAGAAAAACAAAATCGTAGTCCTGGCCTTCATAGGGTTCACAGTCAGCTGGGGTAAAAAGAAGAAAATCAAGGAATAATGAAAAAATATCCAATTCATCTCACCACTTATTGGCTGAGCATTTGAACCTCTACTATGTACTAGGCATTATTCAAAGATGGGGAATGGGAAAGTGTGCAAGCAAATTACTATCAAAAACCACAATGGGTTGGCCAGCATGGCTCAGTGGTCTTGCTCTCCATCATTGCTGTGAACCCCAAGCTTGGAGACTCGACATTAAACACAGAGGAAGAGTTGAAGAACCATCCTGCTCACGACTTGTCTCAAGAAGGCTGTTCAGGACCTAGGACAGCTCTCAAGTGCCTGGTGGTCTAGTTCCCCATCCTTCCTGGCACTGCCAGGCCACAGGACTGCCCCACATGGGAGACTGCTGCCTTCTGTGTGCCTCGCCCCCTTGAGTTAGTGAGACCCTATTTTCACTAACAATGCCTGACTCTTTCCGCCTAATTGGTTCCCATATAGGGAAGTTTACTCATCTTATAGATGACTTTTGTGGGGTCAGCAGCTGACACTAAGCCAGCCCTAGACAAGGGACAGAGTCATATGAATTTCCCCAAGGATCACAGTCAGCATTCTATGGAAAACCCTCTCCCAGTATATGGGTGTGGGGAGATAAGGGTCTTAGCCAGTTTAGTGGTTTATGAGATCATTTCACATGGTTTATGATGAATTTTTTAATTGTAGTAGTTATATTTTTATTTTAATGTGACTTAGGTCACATCCAATTCTAACTAATTTTTCTTTTAAATACATTTTAATTGTAAATTTAAATAAAATATTAATTTTATTCTAAGATTTATATGAAAATCCAAAACCAACTAGAATAACTAAAATGATTTTGAAAAAGAACAAAGTTGGAAGGCTCACACTATGTCATTTTAAGTCTTTGCTATATAACTACAATAATCAAGGCAGTATGGATTGACGGAGAAAAACACATAGATCAATAACCCAGAACAAAATGAATAACCCAGAAAGAGGCCCATACAAAAATTCTTGAATGATTTTGACAATAGCACAAAAGCAGATAATCTTTTCAATAAGTGACATAGGAGGAATTGGGTATCTTGGGGGATGGGGCGGGTAGAGGATGTATGCTAAACATCACACCATACACCAAAAGTAATGCAAAATGAACTGTAGATTTAAATGTAAAACTATGAAAGTGTTAGAAGAAAACATAGGAGAAAAGCTTTGGGAACTAAAGTTAAAACAAAGAGTTCTTAGACATGACACCAAAAATGTAATCCATAAAGAAAAAAATCTGTAAGTTAGACTTTATTCAAATTAAATACTTTGCTCTGCAAAAGATCTTGTTAAGAGAATGGAAAGCAAGCTCTATTGAACATTGGATGTCCATGAGCAAAGAAAAAAAAAGAATCGACACAGACCTAAACACAAAATACAAAACTATACCACTTCTGGAAGATGGCCCAGGAGAAGGCCTAGGTGGCCTTGGTATGCTGATGGCTTAGCCTAACATGCTCCCAGCATGCAATCCAGCAACCATGCTCCTGGGTCTTTATCCAAAGGAGTTGAAAACTTATGTCCACACAAAGCTTGCACATGGATGATTATAGCAGCTTTGCTCAGAATTGATAGAAAATGAAAGAAATCAAGACATCCTTCAGACAGTGAATGAATTAATAAACTGTGATCCATCCAGGAAAATGAAATATTATTCAGCATTTGCAAGAAATGAGTTACCAAATCATGAACAGACATAGAGGAGATTTAAATGTGTAATGCTAAGTCCAAGTAGCCAGTCTGAAAGGTTACATACTGTATGATTCCAACCATGTGCCATTCTGGAAAAGCCAAAAACTATGGAGAGGGTGTAAAGATCCGTGGTCGTCGCCAAGACTTTGAGGGAAGGTGGGAGGATGAATAGGCAGAGCATAGAGGATTTGGGGGGCAAAGAAAATACTCTGGGTGATGGGAACACATCATTATACATTTTTCTGAATCAATAGACTGTACCACACCAGGAGTGACCTCTACTGTAACTTGTAGGCTCTGTATGACAATGGCATGTCGATGTAGGTTCGCCAGTTGCAGCAAATGCACCGCTCTGGCAGGGGGTGGTCATGGGCACAGGCTGTGCATGAGGGCCAGAGGCAGCACAGGAACTCTGTGCTTTCTGCACAGCTTTGATATGAGCCTAAAACTGCTCTCAAAAGTTGTCTTTTTAAAAAAAATTTAGAAGAAATACCTGACAAAAGACTCATATCCAGAATATATGAAGAACTTCCACAACTCCACAGCGGAAAAACAATCGAGTTGGAAACAGGAACAAACACCCCACCAAGAGGACAAGCAGATGGCCAAGTAGTACGTGGGGAGCCCTGGGCAGTTGAGCTCAGCGGTTGCAGTGTCGGCCCTGAGAGAAACAAAGGGTCCCGGGTTTGATTCCGTGCCCAGGGCACATACCTCAGCTGTAGGTTTGTCCTCTGCCCCTGTCGGGGCACATGCGGGAGGAACCAATCAATATGTCTCTCTCATATTGATGTTTCTCTCTCTCCCCCTTCCTCTACTTCCCTTCCACTCTCTCTAAAAAATCAATGGAGCCCTAACCGGTTTGGCTCAGTGGATAAAGCATCGGCCTGTGGACTGAAAGGTCCCAGGTTCGATTCCAGTCAAGGGCATGTACCTCAGTTGCGGGCACATCACCAGTTGTGAGTGTGCAGGAGGCGGCTGATTCATGTTTCTCTCTCATTGATGTTTCTACCTCTCTATCCCTCTCCCTTCCTCTCTGTAAAAAATCAATAAAATATATTTTTTAAAAATCAATGGAGAAAATATCCTTGGGTGAGGATTAACAACAGCAGCAAAACTAAGCTCACGGGAAGACACTCAGCATCGTGGGGAGTGGAAACTGAAACCACAATGGGATAGCACTGCGCGCCCATCAGAGCTTGCCATTGAAATGGCCAGCGCTGCCAACCACTGGCAAGGACGTGGAGAGCCGGGATCTCCCACACATGGCGGTGTGAGCCAGCAGCGGGCAGTCACTCTGAAACTCAGCCAGGCAGTTTCTCATGACATTAAACATAATTTTCAGACCACCCAGCAACTGCACGTGGGACACTCCTGTGTGTGTTTACAGGTGCTTCGTTTGCGATAGCCAAGAACTTGAAACAACCCAAATGTCCTTCAATGGGTAGGTGGTGTGTCTATAATGTGGAACACTGTTGAGCAATAAAATAGTAACAATACGCTCAGCAGTTCAGGTCTTAAGGGCATTATGCTGAATAAAAAGAAAAATCACCACACGTCCTATGTGATCCCATTTGTATACTGCTCTCAAAGTGCAACATCGTCGAGGTGGAGAGCAGGTTGGTGGTTGCCAGGGTCAGCGACAAAGAGTGGGTGAGGCCACATAGGGGCAGCACAGGGCCCTCCTCTGTGGTGACAGACAGCTCTGTGTCTCAATAGTGTCCATATGTCATAAAATTGCCGAGACCGACACAGACAGAAATGAGGGCGCGTGAAAACCGGCGCCACCTGAGCACGGACTGCAGTCTCCTTCTGACACTGCAGCAGTGATGAAGTTGAAGTTGATCGCAGAAATTGGGTGACATGCCCATAGGAACTCGCTGAGTCTATAATTAATGAAAAATCAGTTTCAAAAAGAGAAAACTATTAGTTAAATAATAGTACAAGTGATACGTGAGTTCAGGGGGACGGTTGTGAAGGTGACGAAAGGGGTCATAGGAAGAATGTTCTTGTGGCGCTAGGACCAGTCCCGCCCAGGGCAGAGCTTGTGGGCGCTAGAGCTCAAGACCCTGGCGGCACCCCTGGCCCTTCTCCAGGTCAGAGCAGTCAGATTTAAAATCACAGAGGCCTCTGAATCCAAATGAACCAACTTTCTAAATGGCTAGAGACCTTGTTCAAACTCAACCAAAATTGAGTGGAATGACACAGCAGATGTCTTTGTGATAAGAGCAGCTCAGACAGAAATACCACATTTCATCAATTCTGAGACACAATGGCAAGAATCAGCATCATTTTTTGTTCCGCTATGAAAGAAAAACACACTGCCAATTAATCCATGACACAATGCTTTCTTATCGCTTCGAATTTTTTATTTTACTTATTGAAAGAGCTCTTTGAGGCTTAATTAGACAGATTTTTATCACATATCACTATTGTGCATACATAAAAATGAAAATACAAGTGAAATAAATTGGTTGTTATTCCTCAAACTTTTTCATACAGAGTCCAATTCCTCTGAATCACTTTTTGACTCAGACTCATCAATGTCTGGGTTTTTCCATGCTGTCTTACCCTTTGTGACTTCATCCATAGCCCTAATGATGTGCTTTAAAAAAAAAACACACACACAAATGAATTAAAAGGACCGAGTTAGAATTCTATATATTTTTTCTGCTTTGGTTCCCACTTCAGCAACATCCCTAAATATGTATGATTGGTTCTAGTCCTTCACTCCATCCCTACAACCATGACACTCAGAGAGGTTAACAGAGGGCTCCATGTCCATCCCAGTTTTCTTCCCATGTGCTGAGACTGGTCAGTGGCATGTAAGTTACATGTGTTACCAGCAAAGGGAAGTGGGGCTTGGATGCTTGCATTGGTGTTTACACATGCACAAGCCATTGGCTGTGTCACGGCCTATAACATACCATGTATTGTAAGATCCATCCTGATTTCAGACATTCAAACATGTGAAAAAGTGTTTCTCTTAGAAGCAGTGAAATGCCACAAATGGACAAGTAAGCAAAACAAGGAGGATCACGAAGGAAATAAAGCTAGGCGGGACAGAGAGCAGCTGGGAGGAGGCAGAGAGCACTTTCTGAGAACAAGATTTTAGAAGAGTCTGAGAATCAGGGAGGCATCGGCGAAGGAAGATGGGAGATAGTCACCCACAGAAGTTAGATGATGCTGCAGGACAAAGCCCGCAAGTCTCTGACCCTAAACAACCAAGGCCGGTTTCTAAGTCAGACTTTGTGTCCATGACAGGGAGGCTGAAGTATGTTTCTCCCTTTAAGACCCGGCGTTGACAGAGAAGACACTGTTGAGAAAATCTTTGGTTGCCATGGCAAAGGGAAAGGAACAGGATATTCTACATGGGTTCTGAAACTGCCTGCCAAGAGGACAGGAGGGTCCCTCTGCCCACATTATCACCCCAGGGGCGGGGAGAGCAGAGTGCAATCTGCCATGTGCTTGTGAGCGGTCATGATGATGACCACACAGGCACGGGGAAGGTCAGGGTGACCGAGAGGGCAAGGAGGGCCAGTGGTCAAAGAAGGCAGCACCTGGGAAGTCCTGCAGCCCAGCCACACTCTGGAAACCACAATGCCCCAACCAGGACCTCAGACTCCTGTAGACAGAATTAAGCAACTAATTGTAGAATGAGGTGGTTGAATTACACCTAATTCCTGCAAATGCTTTTGTTGAGCAAACACTTGCATTGCCAGAATATGGTTTTCAGTCATTGAATTAGTCTTCCCAAAAGGTTTCAGAATCAGTGTTAATCACAGTTTTAAAATAATACATTTAATCTGTCCTTAAATACCATATATTTCAGCATTAATTCTACAATTAAATATGTTGAGTAATTGATGCACATTTAACACCTAGCGCTTGGATGTTGAAAAAAACGCATTTCTGAAAGAAGTTAGCCGACAGGGGAAGCCCAGTGAGGTTCTTGGGAATGATCAGGGACGGAGGGCCTGGAGCTTGGAATGTGGGTGTGTGCAGGGACGAGGCTGGCACTATAACAAATGGCTCAGGGTGGGATGCAGGTCGGAGAACTGTGCCCAAGGGCACCCACAAGCATTGCCAGGCAGGCTGTGGACTGCTGTAAAGGCTCCCACCTGCCTGGAGACACCCTCGGGTGTGGCCATGTTGATGATGCTGCTGAAAATCAAAGGTTTGAAACAGCAGGTGGACTTCATGAGCTCCACTCAACAGGAGACTCCCTGCCCTGTTCGCTCCCTGCCCTGTTCACTCAGTGTCTAGGAGCCAGTGAACCCTCCAGGGGCTAGAGAGCTGACAGGGAGCCGGCTTTGTGTGCCATAAAGTTTGAGCCAGCAAGAGAACCTGAAATGGCTAAGTCTGAGGTTGACCAACTCTTGGGATCCAGAGACATAAGTTACATCTCTGTGCTACCAATTCTTCATCCCAACTTCACCAGAGAACAGACACTAAGAGGGCTCTATCCCATCGTAGAAAACATAGTGGAAAATGCAAGAAGTGTTTATCTTGTACACTGGGCTTCATGCACTGCAAGAAAAGGGTTTCATTGGGAGCATATTAGAGACATATTAGAATATAGGGCATGTTGCAATATGGATATTGCTGTTTTCACTTTCATAATAAAGACCAAGAATAGTAGTGGCTTAAGCAAGATGAATGTTTACTGGTAATTCTTTGCGATATAACAGTCCTGCCACAGGCGGTCCAGGAATGGACGGAGGGTCACTGAGTCAAAGCCATGGCACTTCTAACTGGCTGCTCTGCCTCCCTCCCTTTGCTCTCCCTTTGGCCAGAATGTAGTCACAGGACCACATCTAGCTGCAACAGAGAATGGAAAGTTTTATTTTCAATCTAGGTGACAATGTGTTCAGATAGAAACTGGAGGATGTATGAGACAGAAAGGGAAAGGAATTGAGGGGACACCTTGCAGGCTCTACCATGTTACCCTGTGGAGTTTGAATCCGCTGGGAAAGAATGACCGAACCCCAAAATCCCACCCTTGAATGGGCCAAACACCTGTGAGGATGGACGCTCAGGGAGGCAGCAGTTTGGGGACCAAAATCAAGAGGGAGCTACCGTATCTACAGCAGAGAATCAGTCTGGACTGAACATGAACTCAGAGCAGCAGCAGCTGGCGGTAGAAGGCAGTGAGGGTTCCAGAGTCCCAGGACCGACCCGGCGTCCGGTCCCACACTTCCTCTCTGGGTGATTCCTGATCCCTGGTTATTCGATCAGACAGGAGTCTAGTCCTCCTGCAATGGGACTTCGCTGATGGTGTTAAGATTACTATCAGCAGCCTTAACTGGTTTGGCTCAGTGGACAGAACGTCGGCCTGCAGATTGAAGGGTCCCAGGTTTGATTCCGGTCAAGGGCATGTACCTTGGTTGCAGGCACATCCCCAGTAGGAGGTGTGCAGAAGGCAGCTGATTGATGTTTCTCTCCCATCGATGTTTCTAACTCTATCGCTCTCCCTTCCTCTCTGTAAAAAAATCAATAAAATATATTTTTTTAAAAGATTGCTATCAGTAGACTTTGCAGGTAGGAGGGTATTCTGGATGATCCAAAGGGAGGCCACCATGTGAGTGCATAAGCCCCTACCAGCGTAAGAGGAAGGCAGAGAAGTGCAGGGGGAGGAGAAGACAGGAGATAGAGCAGAGCGGGAGGGATGAGAGAGTCAAAGCATGAGGAGGACTCAGTTGCCAATGCTGGGGCCACGGGCCAGGAAACACAGTGGCCTCCAGCAGCTGAGAATGCCCCATCCCACAGTGAGTAAGAAAATAGGGGCCTCATTCCTCCAACCACATTAGAGCCGCATTCTGCTAATGGCCTGACTGAGCTGGGAGCAGGACCTCCCCCAGCGCCTCCTGGATTTCGGTGTGAGACTTGATGCAGAGAGAGAGCCAGGCGAGCCCAACAGATGCCGAGATAATAAATGGACTGAAGCTGCTAGGTTTGTGGTCATTTGCGACAGCAGCCGTAGAAAGCGAACTCAGGGGCCTTGGGCAAGTGCTCTGTGGCTTGTTTTCCTCATGGGTCAAAAGAAGAACTGCAGTGACACCACGGATATTTGCAACAGATGCTCCTGTGATAATACAAATGCTTACGGCTCCCACCTTGGAGATAAGAGGACCATCAAGACTCAAGTGGAGGTGGGCACTTTCCACACCTGGTCCTCTCATTCCTTACCTTACAAGGCAGGTGTTTATTTAGCCCCATTTGCAAAAGTGGCCCAAAGAGATTAAATAATTTTCTCAAGGTTATACAGCTAATAAGAGGCAAAACATTCCAAGCCGTGAGGGTCTAGAGGAGAGAATGCAATAGCCCTCATTGTACAGATGAGCAAAGAGAGGCTGGGAACACTGGGCAGCACAGCCAGTCGGTGGTGAGCAGAGCTCCATGAGTAAAGTGGGGTCTTGGGTTGAGCCTCGTTTTCCAAGCTCTAGAAAGATCAAGAGAAGGTAACCCCTCCAGTCTCCTCCAACTGCCAGGCTCCAACGTGTGGGCCTTCCTCACACCCACCAGCTCCTCTGCCTGCTCACTGTGGGCCAGCCCTGCCTCCATAAACGCTGTTCCCAGTTCCCTCTTCCCGTCTGGTGACCGTCAACTCCAGCCACACGGGACCCCTGGTCTGCCACCGGCAGAAGTCCACTTCTGCACAGAGGTGCCTCTGTGTGGATTTGCATGGGTATATGCTGCTTTATTTTTATTTTTTTTAATCTTTATTGTTGAAAGTATTAAATATATCTCCTTTTCCTCACCCTCATTGACCTCTTCTAGCTTGCCCTCACCCCCACCTCAGGCCTTCACACCCTATTGTCTATGTCCATGTATTATACATATAAGCATATACTGTATTTTCTGGCATATAAAATGACTTTTTAACCCAGGAAAATCTTCTCAAAAGTCGGGGGTCATCTTATATGCCGGAAAATATGGTAAATGCTTTGGTTCATTTCTTTCCTCCCAGCCACCCTCCCAGCATCCCTCTGAGATTCAACAGTTTCTCAAAGCTGACTTTGGGTGAGAGTTTGACAGGTGAGGTGTGTTTTACTACTGGAACAGGCCAAAGTGACTGCACGGGCCCAGAAGTTGGCTAGGCCTTAGGAGATTAATTGTACCCTCGCTGGTTTGGCTCGGTGGATAGAGTGTTGGCCTGTGAACCAAAAGGTCTCAGGTTCAATGCCTGGGTTGCGGGCTCGGTCCAACATGCAGGAGGCAGCCAATCAATGATTCCCTCTCATCATTGATGTTTCTATCTCTTCCTCTCCTTTCTTCTCTGAAATCAATAAAAAAATATATTAAAAAGAAAAGGAGAGAGTAGGGGGTCAGTTGCAATGCTTCCAGCTTGGTCAGCACCACAGGAGAGCCTTGCCAAGCAGGTCTCAGCTTGAGGGCACTGCTCCTGGCTCGAGGCCCCGTGAGGCTGTCACCCTGCACTGGCTCACCTTCTCCAAATGCAATTCATTGGTTTAGTGACGAAAAGAATAACCAGCCCCCAATGGACATATCTTTCCAGAACATGTGCAAAGTCCGAGGAGCACATGTAAAAGGTGTTTTTCCCTGGTCCCTGAGGAAAGGGCAGGGAGAGCGGGGTCATCGTGAGGTGATGCTGCAGTGCTTGGAGAGCCAGGGTCCGGGGGACAGGCGTTTTCGTGCCATCTGATGGCATACAAAATGGTCAACTGTTTGGGTCCAACGTGGCCCTATTAGTCCAGCGATTAATTATCTAGCAATTTTTTTCCTGACAACATAACCAGACAAATGAATAATATGTATGTACAAAGTGGTTTGTTGGAGCCAGAAAATGCTTCCCCTTCCTCTCCCCCCCAAAAAAACCCCAACAGAAGAGCCGAGGCCCCTCAGTCAGGAGCCTCCGCACAAGGAAATCCACGCACCCTTTACTGCGAGCTGGAGTAGACCTTTTCTCACTTAGGAAGATGTCACTGTCACAGTCTTGGGCAGCAAAGGAGCGTGTTACAAAACAGCACGGGGTGGCGGTCCCATTTGCAGGGAACTGTCCCACCTGGGGCGTGTGCCAGGCCACCCAGCTGCTGTGGCACCACTGCATGTGACCCGCCCGGGGGCTGGAGAGCTGGACGCGTTGTCGGCGTGCCCTCCAGTGTGGTTTGACTTCTTTACAAATGATTGTGTGTCGTTTTTATAATCAGGAAAGAGTGCAATGAAAACAGTTTCCACTTGGAGAAGAGCAAATTCAGTGAGGCACCAAGTTTGCAGGCGCTGGAGGCCCTCCTGGGGCCCGGCAGGTGCAATGGCCCCTCCCGGAGAGCGAGGACCACTGGGCAAGGCTGCCCTGTCCCCGCTGGCCATGCGCTCCCACTGCTGCCCCACAGCCCGCTCGCCTCCCACCAGCCAGGATGCAGGCCTCCCTGCCCACTCAGGGCCCCATGAGGACCAGGATGCCCAGGGGCACTTGCATGAGGCTAGAAGGAGAGGACAAGGGGCAAGGGTCACCACGGGCCATTGAGGGGCACAGGGCAGAGCAGGGAAGGCTTCTGGAGCCAGACAAACTGACCGGCGATGTGTCAGTGAACAAGGGACCCTGCGTCCCCTTCTGCCCCATCCATGCCAGGGCAGCTGCCTCGCAGGGATCCCTGAGCTGACGCACATGGGAGGACTTCACAGTGGGGGACAGACAGTCATTTGAGTCATTATCATTATTAAGAGTGTGGTGCCAGCTCTTTCAGGAAGTGGAGGCTCTGGCTGGGGGTGAACTTAAGCATCACTTGACTTTGGGATGAGGGCTAAGAAGGGTGCAGAGGGAGGCCTCCCCGGACCTCGGAACAGGAAGCAGACACAAGAGGCTGGCAGGTTCACGCTGGGAGTGTAGCTTTCCTCACCTGCCTCACCACAGACCATTTTCACAGGCTTCTCTGAAACAGCTCACACGTGCTGGGCACCTACCATGTGCCAGCCACCTTCACTGTTCTTTCCTTTGGGCATTGGAACGACCTGTGATGGGCACAGCCAGCCCTGAGTGACAGAGAAGGTCACAGTCGTAGTGAATGTCAGAGACACCAGCTCAGCCCTGACCCCGGGAGCCTGAGCTCCAGAAGTTGAACTTGGAAAACCATCCAGAACTCCTGGACCCCCAGCCGAGGGACCATTTACAACCTGCTGCTGCCCCACAGCCCACTCGCCCTCCCATGCCCATGTTGGCACTGTGGTGAGTTGGGCCATGTCACCTTTCAGGTTCATCCTGTCAGCTCCGAGACAGGGGACCTCAGGTTTCACAAGTGCTCTGTGCACTTGGAGGCGCTTGGGCTTCTGAACTTGAAGTGCCTTCATAGCTCGTCTCAGACACCAGGCAGGATGGAGTCAAGGGCCCAAACCTACTTTCTGACGCCACCCCAGTGGGCAGGACTCACAGTTCAGTGCACCTGTCAAACCCCACATCCCGACGCCAGGTGGGTCACGGACTGCTGGGAATCTGCAGCGAAGGAGAGCTCAGCCCCACCCTCACAGACCTGCTATGAGAAGCTTCACCCAGCATTCCAACAGCCCTCTCTTTAGTAACAAGTTAAATGTTCCTAATTTAATCATAAATGTTGGTCGGTTCTTACCAGGTGCCAAGTTCTTCCTGGCTCACACCTGCCCACCCCCAAGCCTGCGTGGAAAATATCATCTCTATCCCCACTGGACACGTGAGAAAACTGAGGCTATGAGGTTAGATTCCTTTTTGTCTCTCTAATCACCAGTGCCGTTGGCTCTACCTTCGAACGCCATGAGAAGACAGCCATCTGCCAGCAAGGAGCCAGCTCTCACCAGGCCAGTACCTGGGCCTTGGGCTTCCAGCCTCTACAGCTGTATTTTTGTTGTATAAGTTGACCAGCCCATGGTCATTTCTTAGAGCTTCTAAAACAAACTAAAACACGCGGCAGGGAGTACTACGCAGCCATGAAAAGGACGGGCTATGGATACACCCGACAGCTATTGATACCACAATCGCACTCTGGTGAGTGAGAAAGCCAGATGGGCACATGTTGAGCTTCAGTGTATATAACATTCTCCAAACACAGAGCTATGGAGACACAGAACGCACCGTGGTCACCAGGCATTAGGAATGGAGAGCAGGTGAGACCAGAAAGGGCACAGGTCCAACTCTCCGCATTGCTGGGGTCACAAGAACCCATGAAGCACATTCTAGAAATAGAGGACAGCAAGTGTGAACAGCCTCAGATGAGACCAGGTGTGGAACCACCAAGGCACAGCCAGGAGCCCCTGGTCTGTGGGGGCAAGATGTGGGGCCTTGGAGGCCACAATAAGGATTTGGGATTTTACTCTGTGTCGGAGGAAAGCCATAGGAAGAGCTCACTAGTGAGTGGGTGGCATGATCGGACTTAGGTCTAGCAGGTCCTGTGGACCACCAGATAAAGGACACGAGGCTAAGGCAGGGACAGCAGTGAAATGTGGCATGTCAGCCCCTAGGGGAGACGGCGGTGGGTGTTGGGGTGGACCAGGAGGCAGGAGGGAGACACCTATGCAAGGGGACACCTATGCCCACACCTGGGGAAGTAGACTGAGGGCAGGAGCCCAGTCTACTCAAAAGTATATGCATCTCCTAGAGAAACCCCTCCCTCCTCAGCCTGGGCGATGATGAAAAGTAACTCTGAACAAAGCGTGCTCTGCCAGCCAGGCCGAGTGCATAAGGGACACTCAATAAAAATTTGTGGGCGGATTGATTTTCAAGCTCAGCTCCTGCTTACCTTGAGCGGACCGAGGTGCATGTATAATTGGAAGCCTCCTCTGGAGCCCACGAGCGCCCAAAGGCCTCCTACCCGGCTCCTCGTCCAGGTCGCGCTCCAGCCAGCCCTCGGCTTGGCCCCAATTTAAATGATTGCTTCAGCATCGGCGAGGCAATAATTAATGAGATCTATTGCACTTGCAACTTTAGGTTAAAATCAATGCTGTACCCAAAGGCAGGTCGATGAACAACAGCTGAGGAAACTTGTAAACAACACTTAGATTTGTGAGTGAGCCGCTGGCCGAGACCCCCCTCCACCTTCCCAAGCTTGATGGGCAGGTCCGAACTTGCAGACCCAACACCTATTACTATGTCTTGGGGGGAGGGGGGGAATTGAGCCTGTTACTGTCAAAACCAAACTCCCCTCGATAGGGCTGTTGAACAAAGGCATGGCCATCAGGGCAGGGCTGCTGGAAGTGCACCGCCCGCCCATTCCAGAGCAGAGGCTGCGGCCCTGGTCAGGTAGGAGCCGCTAGGAGGGAACAGCAGCCAGCACCCGACAGCCTGAGCCCATGGGACCTTTCTGTTATCTCAGGTAACCCAGAGGCTTCACAGGGGGCAGAGCAGGGACCACAGATCCAGGGGCCAGGCCGTTCCTAACAGGGACCACAGTCCTTTCTTCTTGCTGGTCTTGTGCCCCTGGAGGGTGCGTCTGTCCTCACCTAACCCTGTCACAGATGGCCGGTGCCACACCAGACACCTCCCGTCCCAACAATGTCCCGCCAGAGACAAGAGCCTTCTAGGCTGGAGCTTGTTTTTTTGTTTGTTTGTTTTTTAAAGTATATTTTATTGATTTTTCACAGAGAGGAAGGGAGAGGGATAGAGAGCTAGAAACATCGATGAGAAACATCTATCAGCTGCCTCCTGCACACTCCCCTCCTGCACACTCCCCACTGGGGATGTGCCTGCAACCAGGGTACATGCCCTTGACCGGAATCGAACCTGGGACCCTTGAGTCCACAGGCCAACATTCTATCCACTGAGCCAAACCGGTCAGGGCTGGAGCTTGTTTTTAAGAGAGGTGTTTCCTGAACGCCTCGCCCCTGGGACAGCCTAGAGCCACTGCTCACCCAAAGCTAGCCCTGGTCAGAGATGGCAGCGCCAGAGCTGCCCAAGGGTCTGAGTTTACCCTGATGTCGGGGCGGGTTTGTCTCCCTGAGCACATTTGCAGCTTAGAGGGGGCAGGCACCATACCACCAGAGGCTCCCCAGCAACGCTGAGCGGTGGAGGCTAGCAGCGCCTAAGGTAACCGCCCCAGTTCACAGACTGAGCCTTGCAGGGACCCCACATTCCATGAGAGGAAGCTGAGACCGAAGGGCAGTGGCAAGGCCCCAGCTCAGCCTTCTGACCATCAGCCCAGTATTGCCTCGTGGGACCCCCTCCTCACTCTGCTGGGGAGCCCTAAGGGAGAAGGGGATGCTCCCGGCCATGCTGTATCAAAGAGGCACTGGGCACCACACTCAGGGCCTAGTCACTAAAAGCAGGGTCAGGTACCAACCACAGCTGCGGGCAGACTTCTCACAGAACTTGGACTGCTGATCCTCAGACCGATGGCTGTCCGTTTACAAAACCAAGCCCAGCGTGGCACTGTGGTGGTGGGGGGGGGGGGGTGTCGCCAAGGGACCAAAGAGGCGACAGTTTTACTCAGAATCGGCGTCTGTAGCCAGCTGTGCCTCCAGCCACCTGTGCTGATGGGAGGCCGACCAGCCACCGCTGCAGCAACCATGTTTCTTTGCCATGGGGCCTGAGGAGGCCTGGGGCTGAGGCCCAGAGCACACACAGCCCCCTGCCTGGCCACCCCTTGGAGCCTGGAGAATAGAAACCCCAGGGAAGTGTTTCCTTAACCCAAGGTATTGAGTGATCACCTGACATTGCCACCAACACAGACTATGTTGCATGGACGCCGCCTGCCCTCATCTGCTCGCGCTCCTGGCACCGGATGGCAGGGCCTGCTCTGTGCAGCCTGGCTGAATAGTTAGGATTGAAACTTCAAGATCGGCTCAGCTGGCACCCACTCCAAAGACGCTGTGCCCAGGAGGCGCTGGTCTCGGGCTTCTTAAACTGGCTCATGCTCTGTGAGTCGGAAGAGCTGCTCTTGAGGAAATGCCCAGTCAGGGACCCCCACTGGCGGGGAGGTCTCCCCTGGAAATCCGTGGGCGGCCCACTCGCCCCTGGGTGGACTGTCACTGAACCCCTCTGCACCGAGGCTCCCGGTCCTCTACCTCCAGAATCTGTTTGTCCAACTCAAGGCTTTTGCTTTGACCTGCCCACCCGCCCCCCCCTCCGCCCCAGGCTCTGCTTTGATCCTGGCTCAGACCGACCTCCTTGGACACTGTGGGACCCTGCTCTCTGTCATACCAGGCCGCGCACAGAGACCCTGACCCCTGACCCCTGCCCCTTACAAGGGTTTTTAGCTGGGACCAGAGACTGGATGTTCAGGTCTGAGATGTGCCCGTGTCGTTTAGTTGTTACGCGAAGATTTCTACCATGGCTAGCGATTTTCTCTCATCACCAGTTGCCCCAGACTTCCTTCCTCTCACTCTGAGTTAAACCCCATGCATGGGCCATCTGTGTGGAGGCGACATTCTGAGGGGCAGCCATGTTCAGGGGAAGGAGACGCGGCCAGAGGGGCCGGCTCCAGCCCTCCAGCAGCAGAAACTCTCCAGGGCCTTTGGGCGAGTTCCTCTTTGACAGCATGAAAACAGGTGAAAATCAATAGAAATACTGAACTTTTTTTTAAAAAAAAAAAAGGGGGGAAGGTGTGTGACCCCTCCCGCCTGCCTGTCCCGGCTGCCGCAACAAGAAAATGAAAGATGTGACTGCTCTGAGATTTATAAGCTACAACAGCACCTGTAGGAGACAGAAAATGACAGTGGCTATCTTAAAAGCCACTCTCGGAGAGAACGGAGCTCCTGGTGGCCCTCCCAGGTATTACTTAGATGCCTGAGAGCAAGGCAGCGGGATGCGATGACAGGAACAATAGCAGTGAGCAGTTTACTGCCGCTCCTTGCAGGCCGGACGCTGTGCTAAGTGCTTTCTGTGCATTCGCTCCCCGAGTTCTCACAGCCCTTCAGGCCCATCTGATCAGCATGCCATCCCACAGGAAGAGCCCACGGTCGGGGGCTTGCACAACCTCACACAGCTAGTTAATGGTGTGCTTGGACTTGCCCACTGCACTCGAGCCAAGTCCGGACGTCATGTCTGACCTGGAGTGGGACCTGGTTTCCCTCTCTGCAGGAGGGAAAGAGCGAGGGCCCCGATGCTGGATGACCCCTTCCGGCTCCGGCAAGATATCATTCTTGGAATGAAACTTGGGGGCGAGAGAATTGCAAACTCCTCAAGGCAGCACACAGTGAATGTGCTTCCCGCTGCTCCCAGCTGAGCGATGTCTTCCTGCGGCGGAGATGGCCGTGGAGGAGCAGAGCTTCCTGTTGCTCACTTTATAGCCCCCTGATTCTGGCGATGCTTGCTTCTAACAGACACATGACTCCATGAGACAAGTTGCTGTTTGGGGGGAAGCTTTTTTAGGCTAATTTTCCCTCTCCTCCTGTTCTTCCTATTGTTTTTATAGCCCTTTGCCTTACTAGACTTGGATTCTCAAACCTGTTGTCAAGGCAACACTCAATATCTGTCTTTTCACTCTCATGTCTCAATGGGGGTATCCATAGCAACAAGAATACCTTCCATTTTCAAAGTCAGTGACCTCCCAAAGCTTTAAGGGACTTGAGGTGATAATTTATGTTCAGGTAACTTTTTGCCACAGCAACCAATTTAGATCCTAATGAACCTAAGGGTCGATGTCTGTAATGGTTAGCTTTATCTGTGTAACAAATAATCCCAAAACTTGGTGGCTTCAAGCAATAAGCATTTATAATTGCTCTAAATAGTTCTTCAGGTCTCAGCTGGGCTTACCCACAAATCCGCAGTCAGCTGCTCGTCTTGACTGGACTCTCTCACGTATTTGGGGGTCATCTGGCCATAGACTGGGTCAGGGTGGCCTCAGCGAGGACAGTTGGGTTCTCTCTTCTGAGGGAGGGAGGGAGGGAGGGAGGGAGGGAGGGAGGGAGAGAAAAGGGTCCTAGGTTTGGTTGGAATTGGCTCAGAATCTCTTCTACCACATTCCATTGGCCAAAGCAAGCTGCAGTCTGGGCCAGATTCAAGAGATAAACAAATATCCCCACCTTTTGATGAAGGGACTGAAAAGTCACATCACAGAGTATGGGTGGGGGGAAGGGAGAAGAGAAGAATTGTAGCTGTTTTGCAATCAGTCTATCCCAACAATCCCCCACATTTTTCATGGGAAGACTCTGGGAGCATTTACATTCAGACCACATTTCAATAGCCAAGAAGTCGTCTTAGCACAGATGGACGGGACCCTCAGGATGCTCCCATCTCCCTGCATTCCTCTGCAAACACCTCTGGGTCCCTTCTTTCTCACAGCCATTCAGATTTTGTCTGTAGCACCAATTTCGTGCACACTGGCTTATCCCCTGAACCACATGGGCTGAGGACACCTGGGTCTCCAGCAGAAAATGATGATGCCATCACCAGGAAAAGGGACATGAGTGCTGGGCAGCCAAAATCTGCAGGTGAATGAGAGAAATGGAGTGATTTCTAACCAGGTGAAACCTTCTTCTGCTGTGAACCTCGCTGGATTTCAGAACTTTTTCAAAGCTATTTTTTTAAAAAACACAAAAATTCTCAAAATCTCAGTGGGTCTACTCCTACATCAGCAAAGCAGGAGTAATTTTTCCATTCGCTGCAGGAGTGTTCTTCTTTCGTAAGACAGGTGAAGAATGCTGTGCTCCAGAATGTACCAGAATGCTCCAGAATGTTCCAGAATGGAGGGTCATGGCAAACATGGGTGTCACCAGCAGCCCAATACAGATAAACTAAGACACCCTCTATAGAGTGCTCACCATATGCCCCTGCATAACAAATATTAGTTACTGTTCCTGGAGATTTTTGGGGTGGTGATAGAAGTCCAACTCAGACTGGCTTACATCCAAAAGAAATATGTCACTCAGGGAGTGAGGTCAGGCTCAAGCAGGTGATTCAGATGTGGCAGCTCAGGACTTCACATGACATCATGGCCACATCTCTCTCTATCCCTCTGATCCTGACAAGGCCACTTCAAACACAGGTTCACCTATGGATGTCCTGGCCCCACCACAGAAACCCCAACATCTACACTTGGGATCTAGTAGATGCTTAGAGAAAGAACTACTGAACGAAAGATTGTGAAAAAGGAATCTCTCACGCATCAACGCCTTTTGGCCCACGCGGTACTTCCCACTAGGACTTTTAAAACCATCCTTTCAGCCTGTGACGGTAGCAGGGGAGAACCGGAAGGGCCGGACCCTGCTCGCACCTTCCCCACTGAGGCCAGGACAGAGTTAACTGCTTCCAGAGCAGGAATCCGAGGCCTCTTCAGCCTGCACCTGTCACCCATCTCCACTTCCTGTTCTCTGTGCAAATAAGTTCTTCTCCACCACCTGGCCTTCTGCCCCGTGGCTGGGCCCTCTCTCCAGCTGCCTTGGTCCTGCTCTAATCCCCCATGACTCATCCACTTTAAAATTCCCGCTTCCTCCCACTTCTGGAAATGTCAGGAGCACCTTGCCACCACCTAATCAATTTCCTAATCCCCGGTTCGCAAACCTTTGTTTTCAAAGATGGTTCTTTTAAACAGAAGCAAAAAAGACTTTCACGGGGTAAAGTCAGGACAGTCTGTGGGGGGAGAAAGTCGGAGACAAGGGAGGAGGGGTGCTGAAACTTTCTGGAGACTTTTCTCTTTATCACTTTTTAAGAGAACTTGCAAAATGCATCCAGGGGCAGTGACGATTAATTTGCGTTATCTCACTAATGTGCAAAACAGTGGTTGGAAATCTTCACCCAAAAGAACCCTGCACAGCTTTGCTTGTTGCCAGAGACATAAGACAAATCCTAGTCTGGTCTTTATTAATAAAGGAGGTTTTTGGTTTTTGTTGTATTTTTGTTTGTTTGTTTGTTTTTTAGTGAAATGTACTTCAGATCAGCAGCAAGTTCAATGGCTACAAAGTCAACAAAAAAGCAATATGTCAAAATTGACTTTTGTTCGGGGCTATTAATGCTTTCAGATCACTTTCTAATTCACAAAAGTGCTGATGTCCAGTGGCCATGTTCCCTCTCTGTCTAAATGGAATATGAGCAACTGGACAGCCTGCGCCTGGCTCCCCTTGTGGGTCAGGAAGTATGCTATTGGCTAATTCAGAGAACGGTGGCTTTTAACCCACTGTGAAGGTTTTCATCTCCGTGGGCATTGTGTGTTTCTGTTTATTCATTTTGTAAGACAAAGAGACTTCACATTTTATAATGCATCTGTGAAATCTTCGCATTTGTGAATTAAGTAGTTGTTGTTGCACAGTTGAGATATTTACCTTCAAGCTCCTGCACTGCCCATGGCCACATCCCAGGCAAAATGTCCCCAACACAGAGCAAGCTGGCAGGAGCTGTTGGGTGAATGAATGGACTTTAAAGGGAACCTTTAGTATCATAACAAGTGTCCTTGAATTGACCAACCCAGGTAATTCTGAGTTATCCATATGGAATTTTCTGGAAGTCTTCCACTAGGGTCTCAAATTCAGCGGGGAGGGGGCCGGCATTGGCTTGAGCTAGAAGACAAACCTTTGGCCCATATACAACTGCCATCGGTCCTCTTCTCTGTGTTTGTCAACATATTATTCTCTCTATATCAACATATTATATTAAAATAATTGTCCAAAGGCATCATTTTGGGAGACAGCGTTGGGCCGAGGAGGGGCAGGCCAGGAACCCCCCCCCCCAACTATTCTTTTCACGGGCTATGCCATAAATATTTTTGTATATGCTTCTTTCTCATTTTCTTCCCAAACCCCATGTTTGACAATATGAAGTCTTTCCTCCAATTTCCTTTTCCTCCGTGGGTCAGAGAGCCGGCCTCCATCACTAAGAAGATGCAATGTCATTGTTCCTTCACTTAGAGCAGAACGCCTCCTCCAGCCCCTGAAGTTCGCTTGGGGACACTCTCCACACAGATTTCATCTGGGCATCAACTCAGAAATTTATACCACCTCGAGGTCCAATATTCTCTGAGGATATTAAAGAAGAAAAATAATCTCTTGGAAACACATGGTAATTAAACCTATATGTGGCCTAGAGCTATGAGTGTTTATATATTCTCAGCTGGCTCACAGGTGGTCTCTCCAGGGTTGCAGATGCTGTGGGACAAGTTCAAAGTGGTCCATGTCCCCAGAAGCTGACACTTCATCCCCTTAAGGCTGAGGGCCAGGATTTGGGGGGGGGGGTGGTGTTTGAACATCCGTCCCAATAACAGTGAGCTCTCAGCTCCCTCCAGTAGGCTCAGAAACACAAAACCACCCAGGAGGCAGAGGTCATTTACTTTATCGACCCACAGAGTTAAAAAAAAACAAAAAAACAAAAAACAGAGCCTCTTTGGGGCACAAAGACACTGGCCCTTTGTCCAAGCTCTCAGGAACATCTTAGGAGGTTTTGACACCCACCATTCAGCAGGGTGAACCTCAGAAAGAGGCCCTCTCCCCTAACTTTCAGGAACCAGCTGCCTCCAGAAGGTGCTCCAGCCCACTTGAGCTTCTGCACCCCACAAGGAAATGAATTTAAGACATTGAAAGTGCATGATCTCTATTCCTAACAACAGAGACTTGGGTTTTTATCTGTTGTCAAGGCAACACTGGCAGTTTTCTCCCTGGCTTCTTCATGCCTAGATTTATGTTTCCATAGTTACAAGAGATCCCTAGGTCTTCCAGTAACACACTGGTCCACCCAAACTTTCAGGGATGGGCAGTGGCCATTATTCTGCAACAACAAAGTTCCCTGATGGGGCTTGGCATGGCGTGGAGCAGCTGAGGCACCTGCTGGGATGCCGCCCCAAGACCCCATCTTTGTGACAGATTCCTAGGACCCAGGAGCCAGTCTTTTCTCAGGACTGACTCACAAGGAACTGACTTCTCAGATGTTTGTACAACTGCGTTTACAGTGTTTTGTTTAAACTACTTAATTAATTGATCATTACTTTACATTCCTCTGTGATCTCGTTGGCTTTTCCCGGGATTTTATTACCTCAGGAATATTATGGCAAATAGTTGGATATTGTTGCTCAAAGTATTAAAAGTGAAATTGTGTGTACATGTGCGTGTGTGCGTGCATGCATATGGTGGGGTGTGGGCTATGCCTTACTTAATGAATTGCGATCTTGTCAGGGTGAGGGCGATGTGGTCAAGTTAAGAAACCCAAGTGAGGAATCCTGAATTGGGGCAATATCGCTCAATTTCAAAGCCCTTCTTTGTTGTCAAACCATCAACATTCGCAGCAATGTCTTGCTGCCTCCCGGGAAATTCTGAAGAAGATACTAGGCAGGTGCTTTAAGGGGAAAAGACCCCCATTAAGTTAGTGTGCTAGGGCAGCAGGAACAAAGTATCACAAACTGGTGCCTTGAACAGCAGGGTGTTCTGTTGTTTACTCTGTCATAGTTCTGAAGGACAGAAGTCCAAAATCAAGGAGTCACAGGGCCACGTTCCCTCTGAAGGCTGTGGAGAAGGGACTGTCGGCCTCTCCCCAGCTTCTGCAGGCTGCAGCCATCCTTGATGGCCTCTGGCCTGGCCCCCGGCAGCCTCTATCCAGTCTACCCCATGGTCAATGTCTGCCTGGTCTCTGCCTCTCCTGTTCCTACCAGGACATCAGTCAGAAGGACGGAGGGCCCTCCTCTTCCAGGATGACCTGCTCTGTGCTCATTCCATCTGCAATGACCCTGTTTCCAAAGAAGGTCACATTCGAAGGGTCAGGGAAGGACACCGAGTCTAGAGGGACACTGTCCAACCAAGTGCAGGGTCAAGGCTCTTGGGCAGGGAATCAGCTGCCTCTCCACGGGGTTTCAGCTCAACTGCCCCTTTCTCCAGGACACTGGCTCTGACCCCCAAACCAAGT
The DNA here is from genome assembly GCA_004026665.1 of Murina feae. Lineage (NCBI taxonomy): Eukaryota > Metazoa > Chordata > Mammalia > Chiroptera > Vespertilionidae > Murina > Murina feae. Next base: position 59,617 of record PVJC01001841.1, read on the forward strand.
CAGCTGTCTCTTGTCTGAGCCCTGTCCCTTGTCTGCCCTTCCCAGCACGGTGGCCCCACTGTCACTGCCTACTAACTTGTCTGAGTCCCTAATGGGATAGAGGGCAGACTCCCATCCTCTCCTGACCCTCATCCTGGGGGTGGCCTCAGGGACTGCTGCTTGTCTCTGAGTTTAAGTAGCAGAGAAGCCATGCTCTCAAATGGGCTAAGCCCTCCAATCATGTCTTTTCTTGCCCAACAGGAAGCCAGGCTGTGGCTCTGCATGAGCCCATGTCCACGTGTCAGCCTCGACCTCATGTGAGGAGCAGGAAGATGACCTCAGGGCCAGACACCCTTTTTCTAGAGGGGACATTTCCCAGATTCCTTGCTGTGTCAGGGTGCCCACATGCCCTGGGTCAGCCAATCGCAGGCACAGCTTGGACTCTTCATTAAGGGTTGATTAGGTATTGGGGGATCAGTGCACTGAGGGAATGAATACACTCCTTTCTCTTCACCTCCCTGCCCAGCATCAGCCCTATTGGCCTTCTGATGGGGACTTTGACAGCTCCCACGCCCAGCCCGGAGCCTGGGGCATTCGGCAGGGTCAGGAGAAGCGTGGAAACATGTTTCCTCCGGCCTGGGCCAGCTTCTCCTGAGGACCACGCTGTGTGCCAGCTCCACGGGGGTCAGCCGAGGGGACAACTCGGGTTCTTTCTGGGCAGGAACCAGCTCCTTTCTTGGAAAGTTCTATGTTCCTGAGACAGGCTCCCGGAGGCTCTGAGGGGGGCGGGAGAGGAGGGTGGATGCCCTCTTCTCCACTCCCCCTCTCCCCCAGGTCTGAAGGAGTATGGCTCGCCTGGAGGCCGCCCCGGGGCAAACAGTTGCCCTCCTTAGCTCAGGATTTTGGCTTCTGCTGGTTAGCAGAAGGGGGCGGGGAGGACTGGAGGTAACCCGAGAAATCATGGGGCAAGGTCGATCTTTGTTTAGACATGCTGACATGCTGACTGCGGGAATGAAGGAAGTGTGGCTCTGCCAGTGTTTCGACTTCCAAGGTGAGAGCAGGATGAATGGCCCTCTTTTGGGAAAACCTACCCACCAGCTCCCACTGAGCTGCCACCCGAACCTCCACCGTGGGCTGCAAGGTGCTGGCCCTCCCGCAGGAGTGCCTGCCCTTCCCCTCTTAGAACAGCCTCCATCTTCACGTGGAGCCTCTGGGCTTGAGGTGAAATATTCATTCAAACATTAGAAAAAGAGATGGTAAGTGTAGGTGAATTTGCCAAGCACAGGAAATGTACCAGCTGGACATAGGACAGACTGTTCCTCGGGAAATCAAAAGCCAAAAGGATCACCTCAAAAGGAGAGAAGCATTGACATTGGGGCAACTTGGGCATCGACAACAAAAATAATGACTCCCTGATGGAAACAAATCAATAAGCCAGGGTGACACTGAAAAACCAGCAGCTCTTGCAGGTGGACTGGGCACTGACTGCTTCTGAAACATGGTAAACAAAGAAAAAGAAATAAGCATTGACATTGTCTTTCTTGCACTGACTGCATTTTGTGGTCACCAAACGTTGACGAGGGACAGGTCTTTAACAGAAGACTTTCAGTTAATAAATGAAGAAGGAACAATGGAGTTACAATTTGCCATGTTTGCTATCTCCAGTGGAATATGGATCTAGGCGACAACCTCCAGGTTCTTACAGCCATAGGTGAGAAGGGACGGGAGACTCTGGTTGGGAGGAAGCGGGCTGACAGTGCGGCGTCCCGATACTCTGCCCTCCTGACATGATGCAGCAGCAAGCACACGGTGCCACAGCGCTTTGCACCTGGGTATAATTCGGTCTCCACAGCTCACTACCCATCCTCAGGAACACGAGGGGCAAGAGGATACGTGAAATAACAGCACAAAGAAGACAGATGGTCCAGTTTCTTTTTTTTTAATGTATTTTATTGATTTTTTACAGAGAGGAAGGGAGAGGGATAGAGTGTCAGAAACATCAATGAGAGAGAAACATCGATCAGCTGCCTCCTGCACACCTCCTACTGGGGATGTGCTCGCAACCAAGGTACATGCCCTTGACCGGAATCAAACCTGGGACCCTTGATTCCACAGGCTGACGCTCTACCCACTGAGCCAAACCGGTTAGGGCAGTCCAGTTTCTTTAACAAATAAGTAGAGGGCGGGGGAGGCAGTGGGCAGAAGGGGGTGAGATGTCTACATTTTAAAAAATGGAAAAGACATAGCAACTGAATGCAATATATGGATAGTGTCTATAGCCTTGTTCAAGTGAATGAACTGCGAGTAGAAACTTTTGAGATAATTGGGAAAAGGTGGCTGCCTGAATATAAGAGGATGTTCTTGTTCATTATTTCTAGGTGTGATGGCAGCACTGTGTTTATGTGAAAAGCATCTTCAGTTGACACAGATGTAAGCTGATGGTAGTGATAGGCAAAATAAAACACTATCTGAAATTTGCTTCAAAATAGTCCAGGACACAGGAGAAGATAAAACAGATTTAACAGGCTCCCGGAGGCTCTGAGATCGGGTGTGGGGGGAGGGGGCGGTGGAAGAAGATAAAACATTGGAAACCACAGAATGTGGGTGATGGGCAATGAGGGTTTATTATATTGTTTTCCCAACTTTGGCGTATGCTTGATCATTGCCACAATGAAATGTTTAAAATAAATAGTCTTTTTAAACCATTAAAGATAGTTTTAAATACATTTTTATTAGAGAGAGAGAGAGAGAGAGAGAGAGAGAGAGAGAGAGAGAAGACACATTGATGAGAGAGAAACCTTGATCGTCTGCCTCCTGCTTGCTCACTTCTGGGAATCGAGCCTGAAACCCAGACATGTGCCCTGACCTGGGATCAAACCTGTGACCTCCTGGTGTGTGGCATACAAACATTTGTGCTTTGCTCTAAGGCCTGGTTGAAATTTCACCTCCTCTGTGAAGCCTTCCCTGACTGCCTGCCCTGGAAATAATCTCTCCCCATTTGAGTTCCAAGAGCGTTCTATTCCTTATCTCACTGTAGCATATATCACTCTTGTGTGTATCTAGTATCATTAGCACCTTCAGTTAGCTTTCCACGCCCTGATGTCAGGATTTTCAAACCTGACGTTCTTGGCTTAGACACTTGGCTCTGCTATGTATTACGACCATGGCATTGAGGAAATAGCCTCAGTTGCTTTTCTGTGGAAGGACATGGGGCAGTGGAGGTTGTCGAAGGCTTGGCTCAAAGCCCGACACATGGTTAGAGCACATGAATGGTAGGTGTCAACGCTGGTGCCATGGGTCACAGTGAAGTCTTAACTCTCCATTCCTTGGGATGGGACCTTATTTGGAAACAAGTTGTGATTTGATAAATGAGGTCCTTCTGGAAAAAAAGTGGGCACCCAATCCATATGACTGGTAACTTTATAAAAGAGAGACCTTGAACCCAGACAGGGGTACAGGGAGATCAACATGTGAGGTGAAGACGTCCATTTGTAAGCGGAGGAGAGGGACCTGGAACAGATCCCACCCTCACTGTCCTCAGAAGGAACAGAGCCAAGCTGTGCCGGTGATTGGCTGGCCCAGGGCATGTGGGCACCCTGACACAGCAAGGAGTCTGGGAAATGTCCCCTCTAGAAAAAGGGTGTCTGGCCCTGAGGCCACCTTCTTGCTCCTCACATGAGGTCGAGGCTGACACGTGGACATGGGCTCATGCAGAGCCACAGCCTGGCTTCCTGTTGGGCAAGAAAAGACATGATTGGAGGGCTTAGCCCATTTGAGAGCATGGCTTCTCTGCTACTTAAACTCAGAGACAAGCAGCAGTCCCTGAGGCCACCCCCAGGATGAGGCCCTCTATCCCATCAGGGACTCAGACAAGTTAGTAGGCAGTGACAGTGGGGCCACCGTGCTGGGAAGGGCAGACAATGGACAGGGCTCAGACAAGAGACAGCTGACTTGGTTTGGGGGTCAGAGCCAGTGTCCTGGAGGAAGGGGCAATTGAGCTGAAACCCCGTGGAGAGGCAGCTGATTCCCTGCCCAAGAGCCTTGACCCTGCACTTGGTTGGACAGTGTCCCTCTAGACTCGGTGTCCTTCCCTGACCCTTCGAATGTGACCTTCTTTGGAAACAGGGTCATTGCAGATGGAATGAGCACAGAGCAGGTCATCCTGGAGGAGGAGGGCCCTCCGTCCTTCTAACTGATGTCCTGGTAGGAACAGGAGAGGCAGAGACCAGGCAGACAGGGAGAAAGGCCATTGAGCATGGGGCAGAGACTGGAATGAGGCTGCCAGGGGCCATCAAGGGTGGCTGCAGCCTCCAGAAGCTGGGGAGAGGCCTAACTGAGGGGTCACAGGGCTACAGCCCCGGGGTCCTTGACCCACCCTGAGATGTTTGGCAGCCCCCACCGTTCTTGGGCTGCTCCTGTGTGGTTTGCTGTGCCCTGCAGTTGGCTTTGTCCTTAACTGGCACACACCAAACAGATAGGTCTGAGCCGGGGCCATGGTGAGCGAGGAGGCGTGCTGGGCAGGGCTGTGAGGTACGTCCCGAATCAGAGAAAGCCCAGAACAAGGTCTTCAGACCGACGTGATGCAGAATGGATGGAGGGACAAGATTCCAACACCCAGTTGGGGACCAGGCAGTGGAGCACGGCAGCCATCACTGACCAGTCCCCTCCCTGCAGTGGGGCTGCTCAGGGCACCCCAGCCCACCCCCACCTCCAGCCCCTGCATTTCTTCATCAGAGGGTTTTTGGGGGCCACAAATGTCCGGGCACCAGCACTGATAGAAGAGGCCTATAAACACCCACGGTCCCTGCCCCTGGGGCAGCATGACTTTCAGGAGCATGTGCTCAGATTCCCTGAGCTCCCCTGTGGAGCTGAGCGCCACCTGCTGGCGGTGGAAACCAGCTGACAGCACGCTCTGAAGCTGTTTCCCTTCCCTGCCCCATACTCTGCTGGGTGTGCTGGGATGCTGCGCAAAGGACCACAGACAGGGGCCTTCAAACAACACAAACTCATTCTCTCCAGGTTTGGAGGCAGAAGTCCAATCCAGGTGTCTAGAGGCTGCGCTCCCTGAGGAGGCTCCAGGGGAGAATCCTTGCTGGCCCTTCCAGCTTCTGGTGGCCCTGGCGTCCTTGGCTTGTGGCCACATCATTGCAATCTCTGCCTCCACCACCACTGGCCTTCTTCCCTGTGTCTTGGCATCATGTCCCCTCTCTGTCTCTCATAAGAATGTCTGTCTTTGATTTAGGACCCACTTTAAATCCAAAACGCTCTCATCTGGAGACTCTTAGCTTAGTTATATCTGCAATTAAATGAACTCATTTGGAAAGAAGATCATATTCATAGGACTTGGGTTTAGGATGTGGACATAATTGGGGAACACAATTCAACCCACTATACCTACTCATACCCCCAGCTGCCAAATTAGCTACTTACACTCAAATCCTTACCTCAGGCTTACCTGCTGGGGAGCCCAAACCCAGGTGGAGGCTGGAGCCTCGGGGAGTCATACAAGTCTGATGTCTGTTCAGAGAGAAAGGATGTGTCTAGCCAAACGAAGACCTACTGAGAACCACAAATGCAAAACAATGAAAATCTGATACATTCCATGTGTGAAATTCGCAAGGCTTCCTACTACTTTTGTTCAAGCCTCTTTTGACTGTTCCATTGAATTGAATATAAGGGTATATGTGTTTGGCACGAGCACGTGTGTGTGTGTGTGTGTGTGTGTGTGTGTGTGTGTGTTTTCATAGCCACTCACTGTTTATGGAACATTCTCGCATACATAGCTCATCAATCCTTATAGCAAGTCTGAGAAACGTGATGACTATTTATACCCATATACTTTCCAAAAAGATTCAAGTTGACTTACAATTAGAAGCACAGATACCATCAGCCCATAAGATTTTGAAGAGAAGCCTAAGAGAATAAGAAGAGATGGGGGGGCGGGAGTGAGGGCAGAGAGCAGGAGGTCAAGTACAACCTCAGCTGTGGAAAACTGTATCAATTAAACACACACAAAACTTTCTCTAAGCTTCCTGGAAACCAAGGTAAAAAGAGAAACACAATCCTATTTGTCACCAAACTCATTGTCTAAAGAAGAAAAATATATCTACGCGTTTGCCAAAAAAAGCAAACTTTTTCCAAGCCCTGAGCTTAGAGATGGTTAGCCCAGGGCACTGACTGAGGGCAGGACCACGTAGCGAGGGGAAGGTGTCTGCGAGAGCAGTGTCTCAGAGAGCAGCCGTGTCTCCTCTCAACTGTGGGCAGGAATCAGAGCACGAAGCTAAGTCAGGGCTGTGTGGAGATAGCTCCCAGCAGTAGGGCCCAACAGTCACTCTCAGAACCAGGAGAAGAGGGCCCATCTGTCCCTCGGGGCTGACTCCTTCCACATAACAAGACCTCAGCCTGACTCTGGGCAGAAGGCAGATTCCCAGCCCCAGAGACAGGAGCTCCGCCTACGGCCCCTCCGCTGGCGCTCAAGGCCAGGGGTTCTCAGACATGAATTTACAGGCTGCTGTCAAATGTGTTCTTTATTTAGGGGGGATGATATAGAGCTTCCAACTTTTATTTTGCCAAATATAGACCCCAAAAATGATCATTAGACATGATCATAAAGACATGGCTTCCTCATATGTTATTCCCTTAAAAGGAAAGTCCTTTTATACTGAAAAAGTCACGTATCTCCCTAAACAGAATAAATCTAGTCTGGTGGAAACGTCTGTACTACCTCCCGCCCGCACTTGGCTGGAGACAGCAGGAGGGCATTCAGCTGGGATCCTGTCAGGCTTGACCTGGTCCGGGGTCCCTGGGGAGCTGGGCTGGTCCAATGACCCCCTCTGGCAGCCCCATCCTTGTGCAATCCTCACCCCTTGAGACCTGTGACTTGTTTCTAACCCGTACATAGTGCCAAGGTGATGAGAGGTCAGGCCCCTGATTGGGTTGCATGTCAGACTGGAGAGAAGTCCCCTCTCTCCTCGATAGAGCAGCCACGAGCACGAAGCCATGTGCAGGCGCATTTGTTAGGACTGCTGTGGCCAGTCCCTCACACAGTTTAAACAGCAGAACTAAATTGGTGTCTGTCCCTGTGCCCAAAACTCCCCTTTTTGTAAGTCCAGTCGCATCAGATGAAGGCGCACCCTGATGAGCTGACCTTAGCTTGATCACCTGCCAGGACTGTTTCTAAAGAAGGTCGCAGTCACAGGTACTGGGAGTGAGATGGCAACATCTTTTGGGGACGCAATTCAATCATAACAGCCGGGAACCATAGCCATCCTCCATGAGCTGCAGCCAACAGACCCCAAGGCCAGGGCCTCAGTTCTACCACCACAAAAAAGAGATCTGAATTCTGCCAACCACCTTGCAAGCTCACCTGGAGACACTGCACTCAAACTGCATGCATCCTCATGAAGGCGCTTCCAAAGTCCACAGCCGTCCACAATTTAGAATGCTCAGGTCTCCAAAAATGCAAGCTCTCATCAGGCGCGCAGCCTGGCTGCCCAGGGTTGGGCCAAGAGACACTCACCTTTCCCCTGTTGGGATCAAAGAAAGGCTAAGTCAGGAGCCTGGCCAAGGCAGGGACCAGAGCCAGAATGCTCTCAGGAACAACACTGGAGAATGCCATGGCTTTCCACTCAAGAAAGTGCCCTGTGGGACCCACTACAGGGAACTGGTGAGACACAGGTGGCCCGTCCTCCTCCCAGCACTTTCCTCTGCACGGGCAGCTGTTTTATTGGTCGGCTTCCCCAATATAAAACCCTAATATGCAAATTGACTGAACTGCAGAACAACCAAACAACCAGTTGCTATGACACGCACTGACCACCAGGGGGGCGTGATGGGATGGTGGAGCAGGTGAGCAGGGGTGCGAGACCAAGGCGGGGCACCAGTCACTGTCATCGGGGCAAGCCTCTGGTGGTTACTGAAAATTCTTTGCTCCCACTGCCAGCACCAGTGCTGGTCCTGACCACTTGGTACCATCAGGGATGTGAGCAGCAGGTGCTGGCTTCAGTCTCCCCTGAGGACTTCTCCACCTCCCCCTACTCCTGAGGGGTGATTGGGGCAGTGGCCACTGCTCACGCCCACTGCTGTCACCCACCCCAATTGCTCCATGCTGTCAGCGGGTGTGAGCAGCAGCAAAAGGAGCTGGGCTGCTGGCAGACAATGGACCAGGGGCTGCAGCAGGAGAGGCTGGGTGGGGACGTGAAGGATGGGCCGAGATCCACCCCTGTGCTCATCACAGCTTTGAGGCCCACAGTTCCTTTCAAGATGCACAAATTCATGCACTAGGCCCCTAGTTTGATTATAATAGGCTCTTAAAGAAAACATAGGGCTGAGTTAGATGTGATCATAAAGGCAGGGCTTCCTCATACACTAGAGAAAACTTCAGAAAGGTCACAGTCACAGCTGAGGGCACTTCCCGTGGGTGTGACTGCCAGGTAGGCATCCCTTAATCAAGAGGGAACAGAAGGTGCAGAAACGAGGAGGCTACTGCTGAGTGATGGGAAAGCATGGGGCCAGCGTCGCAAGGATCCAGAGGCAGGTTTCAAACCTGGCCACTCGGACACCTTTCGTCCCTACAGGACTCCCCTGTGGAAGGTAGGGTACTGAGCAGTGTCTCTGGCCTTTACCCACTCGATGCCAGTCACTGTCCCCCGGGGCTGTGACAGCCAAAAATGTCCTTAGACGGTGCCAGATGTCCCCTGGAGGGCAGAGTTGACCCTGGTTTAGAAGCAGCTGGCTCTGTTTATTTATGAGCAGTCTGACCTCAAGCTAATCCCTCCCCACCTCAGAGTCTTGCTTTCCACTCCCCTCCTTTGAAACAGAGCCCTGCTGCCTCTGAACTCCCAGCAGCTCAACCAAGACCCCAACAGGAAGTCCCTTTGACAGGCCCAAGCTTCTATATCCATAGAGATGGTGGGAGTTCACCTGCTGCCTAAAAGGTTTTCAATCGCTAGAGTTTTCCCTTTTCATCTGGGAGCAAACCCGTTTCTGAAGGAGTGATCAGAGTCATCGCAGCAGTAACTGCCCAGAGTCCCATGCCCAGTGCCCCCGGGGACCCAGCGAGAACCAGGTATCGCTCTGTGTGTCCAGGGGTCTGTCCTACAGAAGAGGAGCCTGGGAATCATGCCCTGGGAATTGTACATGGAGGCAACACTCACCTCCGCTTGGAAAGAACCTGTGCTTCCTAAGGTCTTAACATCCTTTGGAATATAAACAATTCCTTTAAGAGCAGGAACAGCCCCTGTGCCCAAATGCACATGGTAGCTCTGAGCTGGACAAGGTTTCTCCAGCTTTACTGAGATGAACTTGATAGATAACATTGTGTAGGTTAAGGCACATAACATGATGATTTGACACATGTACATGTTGTGGAATGCTGACCACAATATGCTTAGTTACATACCCAGCACAAGGTTGCCTTTCCTTGTGTGTGTGTGATGAAACATTTAAGATTTACTTTCTTAGCAACTTTCAAGCATACAGTAAAGTACCCTGTTGTCACCTGTAGTCACCCTCCTTATACTTACTAGAATTTACTCATAACCAGAAGCACCCCTTGACCAGCATCTCTCCATCTGCCCCAGCCCTTGGCAACCACAAATCAACTCTGTTTCTATGAATGTGACTTATTTTAGATTCCACATATAAGTAAAAACACACAGTATTTGTTATTCTCTGCCCGACTTGTTTTACATAATGCCCTCAGGGTTCATCCATGGTGTCAGATATGGCAAGATTTCCTTCTTTTCCCCCATTTTCTTGATCCAGTCACCTATCAGCAGACATTCAGGTTCGTTTCCATGTCTTGGCTGCAGTGAATAATGCTGCAAAATACACGGGAATGTACAAATACATTCATCCCACCCCAGGAATAAATTCCATTTGATCGCAGCATGTGAGTCTCAGTGTGTTACTGAATTCAGTTTGCAGGATTTTTGTGTGTGGATTTTGTATCTTTATTCACGAGGGATATTGACCTGTTGTTTTCTTTCCTTATCTGGCTTTGTTATCAAGGTAATGCTAGCCCCATGAAATGAGTTAAGAGCAAGTCCCTCCTCTTTAATTTTTGGAAGAGTTTGAGAAGGATTGGCATTAATTCTTCTCTAAATGTTTGGTAGAATCATCAACGAAACCACCTGGTCCTGGGCTGTTCTTGTTGGGAGATTTTGTTTACTGATTCGATCTCCCTAATTATTGGTCTGTTCGGATCTTCTATTTCTTCATGGTTTAATATTGATAGGTTGTATTTTTCTAGTAATTTGTCCATTTCTTCTAGATTATCCCATTTGTTGACATATAATCATTCATAGTAGTCTGATACGGTCCTTTGTATTTCTATGGTATCAATTGTAATGTCTTCTCTTCTATTTATAATTTTATTTTTTTCTTGTTAGTCTAGCCAAACATATGTCAATTTTATTTTAATTTTAAAAAAACAATTCATGGTTTTATTGATTATTTTCTATTGTTTTTTTATAATCTCTATTTAATTCATTTCTGCCCTGATCTTATTATTTCCTTCCTTCTGCTAACATTGGGTTTAATTTGTTCTTTTTCTAGTTCCTTGAGGTATAAAGTTAGGTTCTTTGAGATCTTACTTTTCTTTTCTCCATTAGTAGGCCTTTACCACTATAAAACTCCCACTGAGAACTGCTTTTCTGCATCTCATACATTTTGGCATATTGCATTCCATTCTCTTTTATCTCATGATACTTCCTGGTTTCCCTTTTGATTTCTTCTTAGACTCATGGGTTGTTCAAGAATGTGTTAATTTTGTGTATTTGTGCATTTTCCACTTTTCCTCCTGTTATTTACATCTAGCTTCAGACCCCTGTAATCAGAAAAGATACTTGATATGATTTCAGTCACTTTAAATTTATGAAGACTTGCTTTGTGGCCCAACATGTAATCTATATCCTGTAGAATATTCCGCATGCACCTGAGAAGAAGGTGACCTGTTCCTGTAGGGTAGAATGTTCTGTCTATGTCTGTTAGGTCCCTATGGACTACAGTATTAGTTTACTAACTCTTGAATGAAAGCCGATGGGTTCAGGTCTAACTCTCTGTAACTTCTAAGATCTCTTCAACTCAGTAATGTTTGCTCAGAATGCCGAACAGTTCACACACATGAAAACACTCTCTTCATGAAAACACTTGAGCTATAAATATGGACTTTTCCTTGGTTCCTCCCTCTCCTTCATCCTTCCATCCAACAGGCCCATGGTCTGTCCATTCAGCCTCAAAGCATCTTTTGTATCTGTCTGTCCCACTTCATCCCCAGGTACTTTCTTAGTTGGGGCTACTCTCTTCTCCCCGGCACCACCTGCATCAGCACCTTGGTGTCTTGCTGACCCCTCTCCCCTCCCTTAACCCATCGGCCTTCAAAGATCACGTTTTGACCCCAGTACCTGGAAGTGTACCTGGCACAGAAGAGGCATTTATTAGGTGTTGAATCCTCTTGAGCTCATAGTTACAAACATGCCTGTATGGCAGAGGCCTGTGTTACCCCTGTCTGTCATCTAGTGCCAGGTCAGGGCCTGGAACACATGAAACACTCACTTGATGTTTGCAAAGTAACTGATTCTTATGTTGCTGAAATCTCCTTGGGATTTCTTTTTCATTTCCAAAACTGGTCTCAGCTTATCATGAAACCCAAACTCAAAACATCTAGCAATCAAACATTTATAAGCTATGAGCACAAAGTTCTCCAGGGTCTGCGCCTTCTGATGTCATCCAAGGATGTCAAACGCTGGGGAAGTAAATTAAGTCTGAATGGAAGTTGGAGAGGAGCAGTCACTGGACTGAAAAGGACGAGCAACAACACCCAGGGTCTAATCTGTCCCCAAGCACAGCATCCCAAATCAGACAGAGAAGGATAAAGTGTCACAGTTGACTCACCTGCCCAGAAATTTAGCCCAGAGCGGAACAGAAAGAGGAGACCAGGCTATTTACTCCTAAACATTTTTTCAAAGACCAGATTTTCATCCTCTGAAGTATGGCAAGAAAAGATAACAAGTCGGTTTTCCGCTCCGGTAACTGAATTTGGAAGGAGAGCCGCATTTATTTTCATCGGTTTCTCATTTGCTCCTGATGGTTTTGAAGTTGATTATAGGAGCTTACAGATGCCCGGTCGTGAGGCCTGGCACGTCCCTCGCCACCACCCAACACCATGTGAAAATTACAATTGCTCCCTTCTGCAGAACTGATACCACCTGGCCCTGGAGAGCCCCAGGCAGGACTCAAATTACATTTAAACACCAAATTAAAACTGTAACTATAAAAAATAAGGGGATAAGCAAGAGAGAATCACATTATACTATTACATTAGTTATAAATACGGCCAGGAGAAGAAAGTGGATTTTCCATATTGCCATTATGCTAAATACAACATATTTCCATTAGAGCCACGGGAAGCATATGGCCCACTTAGCATCCATCTTTATCAGGGCCCTGGTCGCTCACTAACATTTCCTAAGGACCCATGGACACTAGCCACGCTCCAAGTCAAGTCACTGGAGAGTAAATTCCTGTGTAAGTTTCCCTCATATTAGGTGACTAATGCAAAACTACAATTTCCTGTTTTCCAAAAGTCATTTTAAGTGAGAATGGAAAAAGACATGTGGCCAAGTTGAGAATGGGCCCGCTGTGGACTTGATTTTTCTTTTCATCCACATGTTCTGGCCATGGGAACAAAGCCTCGCTAGACAGCTGTGTTGTTGAAGGGTTTCCTCTTCCCTCTCCTCTCCTTGCCTTGGTCCCTCTCTCCCTCCTCAAAAGCAGAGGCCACAGAAATGTTTCAAATTACTGAGGCTTTTCAAACAGGATTGGAGAAGATTGAAGGACACATTTCAAGGACAATTTGGTCTCAGGATTGGTTTATGTAAAATAATAAATGGTGCCACTTGGCTGTTTATAGAGTTAGAGATAAAATTCGATTCTAGACAGGCCTTCCTTGTGCACATGGGGGAACTCTGATGGATTACTGCCTTCATATGACTTGGGATAATAGAAGCTCATGGAAACTTACAAGGGGCTCCTCGAGAACACATTTCATGGCCACATCCAATTATTCAGAGGATATCTTGGGTCCCCAAATGACTCAAATTTAATATGGGAGCAATACTTGAAAAGAGTAAGCCGATTAAAAGTATCAAGTAGTTAACAATTTTGAAAAGTTACTTCACTTTCCACAGCTAAGTAGAAATCATTTCTACCTGGTTTCTCCTCAGTTTCACCACACGCTCTTAGCCCAACCACTCAAAACAATAACCAAAAGGGGGAGCAAGAAATGGCCCTGGGGCCTGAAGAGATGAACATTGTATCAGCTGGCCAAAAAGAAAGGAATTGGGATTTTAGAGAGCTAGTGTTCATGACCTTGGGAGTTTTCCTTTTGTGTAAGTGTGTCAATAGCTAGGTAGTAGTCTTATTGACCTGGAAGCTAGCTGCCTTCTGGCAATAGTCAGATGTGTTGAATCCATTCATTTATGTAACAAAAACTTACGGGCAATTATCTCCTTGGCACGCCTAGTAATGGAGGTATAAATGGAGGTCCAGAGCAGTCCACTCTTAAAATCGGTGTGAAGCCCTAACTGATTTGGCTCAGTGGATAGAGCGTCGGCTTGCAGACTGAAAGGTCCCAGGTTTGATTCCAGTCAAGGGCATGTACCTTGGTTGCAGACACATCCCCAGTAGGAGGTGTGCAGGAGGCAGCTGATCGATGTTTCTCTCTCATCGATATTTTTAACTATGTCTCTTCCTTCCTCTCTGTAAAAAATCAATAAAACATATTTTTTAAAAAAATCAGTGTGAAAAGCAGGGTGCAAAGTGCTCCCACGAGGGAAAATAAAAGGGGTCAGAAAGAGATCACTAAACTGAGCCCTGATGAGAGAGTCAGCTTGCCAGCAGAATGCTTCAGGTGGAGGTGGTGAGTTAAGGTGTAGAGGTAGTGTTGATGGAGAGTGAATCCCAGGCAGAAAATCGAGAAGTATAGCTGGACTGTAAAATGGAAGAGGGACAAGCATGAGCAATGAGACGGGAAGCGTCAAGGAGAAGCCAGTTGATAGAGGCTGCCATGCATAGGAGCTGGGGCTTTACACAAGATGTCATGAAGATGTCGTCGGATGTGCCTTTTAGAAAGAATGCCCACCAGAGTGCAGAGTGTGGAGGCCGGCAGGCAGGTCAACGTGGAAGGACCTTCAGGGCATCAGGTGGGACACGACACCTGGAGAGGTCCCAGGTGTATCTGAAAGGCAGGGTCCAGGAGCTTGGTGCCTAACTAGACGTGCAGATGGGAAGAGATGCAGAGAACAAGACAATGTGTGGTTGCGGGGAGGGTAGGGGGCGTTGGCCGGCGGAATGGGGGAGGGACTCTCTGAGGCTGGCCAGTTATGGAGACAGGTCTGGAGGTATCCACGGGGCAGAGCCGCTTGGCCCTGGGAGTCCCACCCTCTAGCCCTTGGCCGTGGGGGGGTGGACACACTATCAGACAAGGATTCTGAAGGAATCCTGGAACAGCAGGGATTCCAGAACAAAACCCACAGGAGGGAGGAGCTGCGCGGGTGCAGAGAGTTCATGGGTGGGGCCTCACTTGGAGGGCGGGACTTCCGCTGAGGGCGGAAGAAGCCTTCCCCAGCACAGGGAAGATGGGCAATAAGTGGCCAGTGCATTCCCTTCAGCCTTGGATGGCAGGCTGTGCGTGGCCCATGGCTGCTCGCCCAAAATTTGGAGAGTTACAATGAAAACTGAAAGGTTCTACACTGCCTCCTTCCCCTCAGGCCCTTGCCGTCTGCAGAGAGAGGAGAAGTATGAGCAGGGGGGCACCTGTGCAAAACCTGGGGTCTCCACCCCCAAACTGCCTCCCACTCTCCTTCCCACTTCCCCAAGCTGGTCCCATACATTTATTCCCGTGGAAACTCCAGGCTCAGACTCTCTCTTCCGTTCCTAGGCCAATGCGGAACAAGACGCATATAGAATTTTAGGTTTTCTAGGAAAGACATTTTAAGTGAAAATTTAAATGTGAAATTAATTTTAACATTGTATTGAGGCCACTCTATCTAAATATATCAATAATTTTAAAATTATAGAAACATTTTATATTCTTGCGTGTGTGTGTGCTAAATCTTCAACTGTTATACTTCAAACACACATCATTTTCACTGACTGCATTTCCAGGGTTCCATAGCCACAGGTGTTGGGCAGTATAGCCCTGGGCCATCAGGCAGACCTTCAAGTGCCCCTCTATCTCCTACAAGGGTGATGAAAGCCAGCCGGGACCAAGCACTAGCCTAAGAGTAGGGATCGGAAGCACAGTGGACTAGAGCACAGGCCCTGGGCTTCAGTTCTAGCACCAGCACTCAGAAAACAAGGCAGTAGCCCTGACCAGTTTGGCTCAGTGGATAGAACGTTGGCCTGCAGACTGAAGGGTCCTAGGTTCAATTCCGGTCAAGGGCATGTACCTTGTTTGCGGGCACATCCCCAGTAGGGGGTGTACAGGAGGCAGCTGATCAATGTTTCTCTCTCATCGATGTTTCTAACTCTCTATTCCTCTCCCTTCCTTTCTGTAAAAAATCAATAAAATATATTTAAAAAAAAAACAAAAAAAATGAGGCACTTCTTTAATGTCTCTCTGCCTCAATTTCTTTCTGTAAAATGGGCTGATGATGCTTTGTGTCCCCCCACAAATTCAAATTCACATGTTCACACCTTGCCCCCGAGGTAATGGTACTAAAAGGAAGAACCTTTGTGAGTGAGTAGGCCCTTGTGAATGGGATTAGTGCCCTTATAAAAGAGGCCCCAGAGAGCTCCCTTTCTCCTTCCACAAAGTGAGGACACAGGGAGACACAGGCAGTCTGCAGCTCTAGAGAGGGCTTTCAGCTGAATACAGCTGTGCTGATGCCTTTAGACCTGTGAGAAATCAATGACTGTTGTTTATAAGCCGCCCAGTTCGTAGTGTTTTGCTATAGCCTCCCAAATAGACTAAGACAGATAATAATATCCACCTCTAGACTTGAGAAGCTTAAATTAGCAATTATACAAGAAGTTCCCAGAGCAGGGCCTGCCATAGTGATCCTTGTATAAGGTTTTCCTTTTACTCTTCCTGAATCACAGTTTCCAAAGAGATCAGTGTGACAGTTTGGGAACAGTAACAAGGGAGGAAGTTAGAATATGGGGAATGGAAGAGAAGGAAGAGGAGAGGTCAATGAGTAATTAGTGTTGCCACAACTGGTATGTCATGGCTATCTGCGGCCCATGCCTTTATTCACAATGCTTCTAAGAAAAGGTTTAATGATCGTAGAAATCACTCCCTTTGTTGTTAACTTTTCTTTGGAAATAATTTTAAACCTACATAAAAGTTGCAAGAGCAGTACAAAGAGTTCCCAGTACCTCTTACCCAAGTTCACGCTGGCTACTGTTTTGCCGCACTTGCTTTGTCATTCTCTGTGTCTGAACCATTTGAGATAATATTGCGGGCATCATGTCCCTCTATTCCCAAATACCTCAGGCCCATTTTCTAACATAGAAAAGGACATTTTCTAATATAATGACAATACACATCACATTCCGGAAATTTTAAATTGATATAATACTCTTATCTAATCTACAGTTAGAATCGGGGGAGAAATAAAAAAAAGAAAGGGAAGAACTAGAGGCCAGACAAATAATTCAGCGTTGACTCATATTCCAGCTTCACGAACCATCACCACAAAGTCCTTTATGGCAACCTTTTTCTGGCCTAGTATCCAATTCAGTGGTACTATGCCTTGCATTGAGTTGCCCAGGAATAACTTTTTCTTTATTAACCTGAACATTTTAGCTTCAGCACTAAATATCCACTGACCTAGTTCATAGATGCTAGGAATGTCATTTACATCAATGTATATCTTATGAGGGAGAAGGGTTGAGAACATGTCTAGAACTCACAAAAGGTATAACTGAGCATTTAGGGTTTTTTTTTAATTTTGTTTTATTGCTTAAAGTATTACAATGAATGTTAGATAGGTCTCCATTTTTTTCCCTTGACCTTCCCCCCTTCTCCCCTACCCACCCCCCCCGCCAGTGTCTTGTGTCCATTGATTATGCTCGTATGCATGCATACAGTCCTTCAGTTGATCTCTTAACTCCCCCCAACCCTCCCCAGCCTTCCAGCTGTAGGTTGACAGTCTGTTCAATGTTCTTCTGCCTCTATATCTGTTTATGCTTATCAATTTATTTATTTTTTTAAATTTATCTTTATTGTTCAGATTATTACAGTTGTTCCTCTTTTTTCCCCCATAGCTCCCCTCCTCCCAGTTCCCACCCCACCCTCTGTCCCCACTCCACCCCCGCTGTCCTCATCCATAGGTATACGATCATTGTCCATTCTCTTCCCGCACCCGCAACTCCCTTTACCCCCGAAAATTGTCAGTCCACTCCCTTTCTATGCCTCTGATTCTATTCTATTCACCAGTTTATTCTGTTCATCAGATTTTTTATTCACTTGATTTTTAGGTTCACTTGTTGATAGATATGTATTTGTTGTTCATAATTTTTATCTTTACTTTTTCTTCATCCTCTTCTCAAAGGATACCTTTCAGAATTTCATATAATACTGGTTGGGTGGTGATGAACTCCTTTAGCTTTTTTTTTTTTTTATCTGTGAAGCTCTTTATTTGACCTTCAATTCTGAATGATAGCTTTGCTGGGTAAAGTAATTTTGGCTGTAGGTTCTTGCTATTCATCACTTTGAATATTTCTTGCCACTCCCTTCTGGCCTGCAAAGTTTCTGTTGAGAAATCAGCTGACAGTCGTATGGGTGCCCCCTTGTAGGTAACTAGCTTTTAAGATTCTCTCCTTGTCTTTTGCTCTTGGCATTTTGATTATGCTGTGTCTTGGTGTGGTCCTTCTTAGGTTCCTTTTGTTTGTGGTTCTCTGCATTTCCTGGACTTGGAAGTCTATTTCTTTCACCAGGTGGGGGAAGTTTTCTGTCATTATTTCTTCAAATAGGTTTTCAATATCTTGCTCTTTCTCTTCCTCTGGTACCCCTATAATTCTGATGTTGGTATGCTTGAAGTTGTCCCAGAGGCTCCTTACACTATCTTCATACCTTTTTTTTCTTTTTTTTCTTTTTTCTTTTGGCTTTTCCAGCTGGGTGGGTTTTGCTTCTTCATATTTCATATCTTTGACTTGATTCTTGCGATCCTCTCATCTGCTGTTGGATATCTGTATAATATTCTTTATTTCAGTTAGTGTATGCTTAATTTCTAGCTGGTCCTTTTCAAATTTATCAGTGGTTTCTAGAAAATTCTTGAAATGCCTAATAACCGTGGTTTTGAACTCTATATCCAGTCGTTTGCATTCCTCCATTTCTGTCTTTTGTTACCTGTTTCTTAGTCTCCGAATTTTGGCTTTCTGTGTTAGATGTCCTATAGGGCCGAGTGATTCAGCCTCCTCAATCACCCGGGGTGGACACTCTTGTTGTACGCCTTTGAAGGCTGGGTACACAGTCTTGTAGTTATCACTAGGAGGTATCACTGGGAGGAAATGACCTGCAGGCTTTTCTCCTCATTGTTTGGGGTTTAGATCTTTTGGAGTTCTGTACCAGCTGCAAACCCTTACATTATGCTGAAGGCAGGCAGGTGCACAGCTTGGGCGGGGTTGTAGGTGGGGTGGGGTGGGGTCTCAGAGTCACTGGGGTGGAGCAACCCACAATGGCTGCCCCTCCACTGATGCCGCAGTTTCTCTGGGTTTGGTGTCTCCAAGCCCTGGGGTCTGCGCTCACCTCTCAGTCCCTGAATCTCTGCGTCAGTGATCGCTGTGAACAGTACTGCTAGAATGCCACTGGTCTTCCGCCCCATTGCCCTACAGCCCGGGTCGTATTCAGTGCGACCCTGGAGTTTATAATCTCCTTCCAAGCTGCAGACCCGAGCGCAGCCGCCACTCCCTTTCACCCGTGCCACCGCCTCCGTTCCACGCATTCGTACCTCTCAGTTTTGGTGCCAGGAGCTTCTACTCAGTCTCACTGCACTCCTTCTCTTGCCTTCGAGTTGTAAAGCTTCCCCTCCCTTGGTTCTGGAGGATGGCCGTTTATCTGTATAGTTGTATTTTTATAATGTAGTTGTGGAGGCTGCGCATTTAGGTATATACCTCATGCCGCCATCTTGGTTCTCTTATGCTTATCAATTTATAATGGTCTTTATTATCCATAAATAAGTGAGATCATGTGGTATTTTTCTTTTGTTGACTGGCTTATTTCACTTAGCATAGTGCTCTCCAGTTCCATCCATGCTGTTGCAAATGGTAAGAATTCCTTCTTTTTACAGCAGCATAGTATTCCATTGTGTAGCTATACCACAGTTTTCTAATCCATTCATCTGGGGATGGTCACTTAGGCTGTTTCCAAATCTTAGTTATGGTGAATTGTGCTGCTATGAACCTAGGGCTGCATATATCCTTCCTGATTGGTGTTTCTGGTTTCTTGGGATATATTCCCAGAAGTGGGATCGCAGAGTCAAATGGGAGTTCCATTTTTAATTTTTTGACCAGAAGATGGCGAACCTGAGTCCTTGGGAGCATGCTCTGAGCTAGCCTCTGCTCAGGTATATGGCATTACCTGATATCATCTGAGTGACCTCTGTTCAGGTACCACAGAGACATTAGGGAAACAAAACCAAGTAAACTGGCTCCCACCCATGACGAGGTGACAGTCTGATGTGGATGACAAACATGCAAACAGATGATCTCAATACCAAGTGGTAAATGATGAGCAGCAAGACCCACGAGCACCTGCAGGATCTGAGTGTCCTGATGGTTCATTTGATCCTGACCACTCAGAGGCTTGTGTGAAAGCTCTTGGCTTGTGTCTCAAGGCATTGCTTCTATGAACTGTTTTATATGCACAGAACACCAGCTTCTCATGGTAGAATTTGGAAGGGATTCTCCCCATCATCTACCCTAGTGTGTGCCCTGATAACCTTAGAAGCATCCACATTTCTTCTTTAGTCCTATTCTCTAAAACTTTCCTCTTTGTATCAATTCTATTTGGGTCAGGCTCTCTGAGTTTCGAAACACTAGACCTATTCAATGTAGTTCAAGCAAGGGTGAAAATAAAGACAGAAGCCCCTCCGTGAGGCAGTGGAGGTGTCACAGGACACCTCTGAGAGTTCCAGCGGGGACCTGGACAATTCCCCAGGGAAGGTGTCCAAAAGTATATAAAGGTGGTCAAAGCAAGTTCATACTAGTGTGTATATTCCAGTTTTGTTTTGTAGATAGCTTCGCTATGTTTTTGAAAAACCCGAAAACATTGGTACTGCCTGGCTTTTAGAGAAAAACATCAGGGAAGAACTGTCTCAGCTTGTGTCCTGTGTGTTTCTAAGTTACATGAGCAATACTAATCAGATGGGCTGCGCCGCATGGGGGATTCACCTGCGGTCCTACCCGCTGGACCATCAAGTGGGGACCTAAGTCCTGACACTCCCAGATGGCACTCTAAGTCTACTCAGCCCAAAAAGGTGTCTCCCATACAGCAGAGTTCCAGGCAATAGTAAATTAAAAATAGACAAAAACAAGAGATTAAAAATGGTGGCAGAGTTAAGTGGATACTGCATGGACACATTCCCGGGACCAAACTGGAATTACAACTAAAATACAGAAAAACTTCCTGAATAATCAAGACAAGACTTGCTGGAGAGAGCCGTGATAACCGAGAACAGAAAGCAGAGACCACATAGAGACTAGGAAGAGGGGTAGAAGTCAAAAGAGCTGATGGGATTCCACAGATAGCAACTGAAGGTCTGGAGAGATACCTCAGCTGTGAGGTGTTGCCACTGAGAACTCTGGGATATGATCCCCAAGCTGAGCCCCCCAGCACAGAGCACCACAGCTGAGAAGGGTACTCACATAACATCTGGCTGTGAAAAACAGTGGTGTTGCCATCAGCCAGGGAGAAACAGGTAGAAATGCAGGCACCCTCTTAAAGGGCCAATGAACAAAATTCCCTGTGCATCCACTCACCTTGGACTCTGGCAGAGGGAGGTCAGAGTGGACTGGAGCTGTGTGAGCACAAGCTAGGATCTGGGGCTCTGGGGTTAGAACTCAGCAGGCAAACACCCTGTGCTGAGTCATTAACTCACACTGCAGAGGTCATCTTCCTCACATAAACATTAGCTATACAGATGAGCTTGCCTGGGAAGGAGATCGTTGACCCACCCTATTGCCCCACAGTACAGAGTTGCTCACACCCACCAAAAGACTGAGAATAACAATTAGCCTCCAGGCAGAAGCAATATCCACATCCACACCCAGTTGAAAAGAACTCTTGTTACACCTGTAGACAATGGCCTGAGGGCAATTCAAGACAAAATCCTATTAGTCTGTATACCTAGGAAGTCTCTGGAGGCTTTGAATCTTTCCCTGATCTAATTAGAAACAGCCTTTGACATTGTCCTGGACTAGAGATAGAGAGGTATAGAGAATTTACCTAATCCATAGTCACAAACCCAAACAGGCAGCCAAAATGAGAAGGTGAAGAAACAACCCC
Organism: Murina feae; assembly: GCA_004026665.1. NCBI lineage: Eukaryota > Metazoa > Chordata > Mammalia > Chiroptera > Vespertilionidae > Murina > Murina feae. The sequence continues at coordinate 81,107 of PVJC01001841.1, forward strand.
AAAATCAGAGAATAAGAGTTCTAATTATCCAGAGGAAGAGATAAATAAAATGGAGATAAGAAATTGATCTGATACAGAGTTCAGAATAAGGATGGTAAAAATTCTCAACAGCATGAGAAAAGATATATGAAAACAGAAATAAAGAATGACATACCACAAGTAAAGAACACATTGGAAGTAATACAGCAGATTGTGGGAAGCAGAGGATCAAAACGGTGAATTAGAAGACAGAGTTGAAAAAAATCACTCAATCAGAAAACCGAAAAGGAAGAGCTTTTTTCAAAATTAAGGACAGCTTAAGAGAGCTGTGGGACAACATGAAACATAACAATATTCAACAATATTTGAATAGTAGGTGTGCCAGAGGATGCAGAAAGAGAAAAATGGATGGAGAACATGTTTCAAGAAACAATGGCAGAAAATTTCCATAACCTGGTAAAGGAAAATGTCACACAAGTCCAGGAGGCACAGAGAGCCCCAAGAAAGAAGAATCCAAATGGGCCCAAGCCCAGACATATTATAATTAAAATGTCAACAATTAAAGACTGGAGTAGCAACACTTGTATCTGACAAAATAGACTACAAAATGAAGATCATCACAAGAGACAACGAAGGTCATTAAATAATATTAAAGTGATCAATCCAACAAGAGGATATAATCCTGGTAAATGTATATATATATATATATATATATATATATATATATATATATATCTCCAATATAGGAGCACCAAAATATATTTTTTTTAAAACTTCTAGAGGACTTCAAGGGAGAAATCAACAACAATACAGTCATAATAGGGGACTTTAACATGCTGCTGACTTCACTGAATGGTCTTCCAGACCAAAAAAAAAAAACATAAAAGGAAACAGTGATTCAAAGGACACACTGGATCAGATGGATTTAATTGACATTTTTAGAAGATTTCACCCCAAAACTGCAGAATATACATTCTTATCAAGTGCACACAGATAATTCACAAAGATAGGCCACATGTTAGGACACAAAACAAGTCTCTACAAGTTTAAGAAGATTGAAATCATATCAAGAATCTTCTCAGATTGCAGCAGAATGAAATTAGAAATCAACTACAGTAAAAACATTCAAAAACATTCAAACACATGGAGACTAAATAGCATGTTATTAACAATGCATGGGTTACTAATGAGATCAAGAAAGAAATCAAATACTTTCTGGAAACAACCCAAAATCTCTGGGACACAGCAAAAACAGTCCTGAGAGGGAAGTTCATAGCACTACAGGCATACCTCAAAAAACAAGGAGAATCAGCAATAAACTATTTAACCCCACAACTTAAAGAACTAGAAAGATAACATAAAAGAAAAAAAAAAGCCCAGAGTAAGTTAGAAGGAAGGTAACAATAAAGATTAGAGCAGAAATAAATGATATACAGACTTAAAAAAAATCAAAGAATCCAATAGCTGTTTCTTTGAAAGAATAAACAAATTTGATGAACCAGAGAAAGCAAGATGGCAGCATAGGTGAACACCGGAATTGCAGCAGTGCACAACTATTTTAAAACAACAACAAAAAGAAAAAACGGACACCACCCAGACCCACAGGAAGGCTGGCTGAGTGGAAATTCTACAACTAGAAAGAGACTGAAACTCAGAGGAGGTGCGGAAATAAAGTGCAGAGGTACGGAGGCATGCTCAAAGGGACTCGTGGAAAGGGTTCGCGGAAATGGCTGGCAGCATTTTGTACCAGAGGGAAGTACAAGCTTCCGACAGCTCTGAACTCCAGTTCCAGGCGAGTTTCTGGGGACTCAGACTTATACGGGGAGGAGCTGAACTGTCTAGCACCATCTGGCGCCGGGAGAAACTCCAGAGCGGCTTGAGACCTGGTGCCTCTTAGGGTAGGGCTGAGAAGTGACCATAGCTGGTTGCTCCTCCCTGTAGACTCCCCAAGACCCCACCTCAGCCAAGCTGCCCTCAGAGGCTTTTGCATATACAAGACTGGGAAGCCCCAGGCAGAAGCCAAAAATAGCACCTCCTTGGAGATACAAGTGCCAGCGTACCCAAACAACGCTTGCCCCATAAGGGTGTCTCCAGCACAGAAGTTCTCCCACTGTAGACACAGCTGATTCACATAACCAAGTGGCTTGGAGGTCATTTCCTCTCAGTGATCACCTAACACAGAAAGCCACTCTATCAACCCAGGGAAGCAACCAAAATGCGGAGACAAAGAAACAGATCACAAATGACAGAAATGGAGGAAAGCAAATGACTGGATATAGAGTTCAAAACCACGGTTTTACAGTTTTTCAAGAATTTTCTAGAAACCACTGATAAATTTAGTGATACCCTCAATAAATCTAATGAGACCCTCGAGGATATGAAAAAGGACCAACTAGAAATTAAGCATACATTGACTGAAATAAAGAATATTATACAGAGTTTCAACACAGATTAGAGGAACGCAAGAATCAAGTCAAAGATATGAAATATGAAGAAACAAAAAATACCCAAATGGATAAGCAAAAAGAAAAAAGAATCCAAAAATATGAAGACAGTGTAAGGAGCCTCTGGGATGACTTCAAGTGTACCAACATCAGAATTATAGGAGTGCCAGAAGAAGAGAAAGAGCAAGATATTGAAAACCTATTTGAACAAATAATGTCAGAAAACTGCCCCTACCTGGTAAAAGAAATAGACTTCTAAGTCCACGGAGCCCAGAGAATCCCAAGCAAAAGGAATCCAAAGAGGACCACACCAAGACACATCATAATTAAAATGCCAAAAGCAAAAGACAAGAAGAGAATCTTAAAAGCAGCAAGAGAAAAGCAGTCAGTTACCTACAAGGGGGAACCCATATGTCTGTCAGCTGATTTCTCAACAGAAACTTTTCAGGCCAGAAGGGAGTGGCAAGAAATATTCAAAGTGATGAATAGCAAGAACCTACAGCCAAAATTACTTTACCCAGCATAACTATCATTCAGAATTGAGGGTCAGATAAAGAGCTTCACAGACAAAAAAAGTCAAAGGAGTTCATCACCACCCAACCAGTATTATATGAAATGCTGAAAGGTATCCTTTGAGACGAGGAAGAAGAAAAAGTAAAGATAAAAATTATGAACAACAAATACATATCTATCAACAAGTGAACCTAAAAATCAAGTGAATAAAAAATCTGATGAACAGAATAAACTGGTGAATAGAATAGAATCAGAGGCATAGAAAGGGATTAGACTGACAATTTTTTTTTGGGGGGGGAAGGTTATTGTGGGTGTGGGAAGAAAATGGACAATAATTGTATACCTACGGATGAGAAGGTGGGAGGGTAAGGACAGAGGGAGGGGTGAGAACTGGGAGGAGGGGAGCTATGGGGGTGGGGAAGAGGAACAACTGTAATAATCTGAACAATAAAGATTTAAAATTAAAAAATTGATGAACCATTAGCTAGACTCATCAAGAATCAGAGAGAACCCAAATAAATAAAATCAGAAATGAAAGCGGAGACTAACTACTGACACCACAGAAAACAAAGGATTGTACTACTATGAACAACTATATGCCAGCAAATTGGACAATGTGGATGAAATGGACAAATTCCTAGAAAAATACAATCTTCCCCAAACTGAATCAGGAAGAATCAGAAAACCTGAAAAGGCCAATAACAACTGATGAAAGAGAAGCAGTAATCAAAACCCCCGTCAAACAAAAGCCTGGGGAACTTTACCAAACACTCAAAGAATAACTAACAGCTGTCCTCCTCAAACTATTCCAAAAAATCCAAGAGGAAGGAATACTACCAAGTTCTTTTTATGAGGTCAGCATCATCTTAATTCCAAAACCATCTAAAAACACTCCAAAGAAAGAGAATAATAGGCCAGTATCACTGATGAACAGAAATGCTAAAATCCTCAAAAAACATTAGCAAATCATATCCAGCAATACATTAAAAAGATCATACACCATGACCAAGTGGGATTTATTCCAGGTATGCAAGGCTGGTACAACATTCACAAATCAATACATGTGATACATCACATAAACAAATTAGAAGACAAAACTTACATGATCATATCAATAGATGCAGAAAAAGGATTGGACAAAATCCTACTGCCATTTTTGATAAAAACTCTCAGCAAAGTAGGAATAGAGGGAACATATCTCAACATGATAAAGCCCCCAAATGACAAACCTGCAGCCAATATTATACTCACTGGGCAAAAACTAAAACCATTTTCCCTAAGAACAGGAACAAGACAGGGATATCCACTCTAACCACTCTTATTCAGCATAGCACTGGAAGTCCTAGCCACAGCAATCAGACAAGAAGAAGAAATAAAAGGCATCCAAATTGGAAAGGAGGAAGCAAAACTCTCATTATTCACAGGTGACATGATATTGTACATAGAAAACCTGAAAGACTCCACCAAAAACCTTCTAGATATAATAAGTGAATTTGGCAATGTAGCAGGAAACAAAATCAACACCCAAAAATCGATGGCTTTTTTATACACCAATAATGAATTCTCAGAAAGAGAAACTTCACAAGCAATCCCATTTACCATTGAAACACAAAATTAAAATACTTAGGAATAAACTTAACCAAGGAGATAAAAGCCCTGTATTCGAAAAACTACAGGACATTGAAAAAAGAGATAGAAAAACATATAAACAAGTGGAAGAATGTATTGCGTTCATGGATTGGTAGAATCAACATCATTCAAATGTTCATGCTACCCACTGCAATCTACAGATTCAATGCAATCCCTATTAAAATACCAACAGCATATTTCACAGATCTAGACCAAATGCTCCAAACATTTATATGGAACCAAAAAAGACCCAGAATAGCCTCAGCAATCTTGAAAAAGAAGAACAAAGTTGGAGAACTCACAAAACCAGATTTCAAGTTATCCTACAATGCCACCATAATCAAAGCAAGCCTGATACTGGCAAAAGAAGAGACGTATAGATCAATGGAACAGAACAGAGACCCCAGAAATTGACCCAAGCCATTATGCTCAATTAATATATGACAGAGGAGGCAAGAGCATACAATGGAGTCAAGACAGCCTTTTCAATAAATTGTGTTGGGAAAATTGGACAAATACATGCAAAAAAATGAAACTAACTATCAACTTACACCATACACAAAAAATAAACTCAAAATGGATAAAAGACTTAAATGTAAGTCGTGAAACCATAAAAATTTTAGAAGAAACCATAGGCTGCAAAATATCACACAGCTCTCATAGCAATATGTTTACGGATACATCTCCTGGGGCAGAGTAAACTAAGAAGAAAATAAACAAATGGGACTACATCAAAATAAAAAGCTTCTGCACAGCAAAAGAAACCATCAACAAAACATAAAGGGAGCCCGCTACTTGGGAGAACATCTAAACTAATAAAAGCGAAATATTAAAATTAACCGTTTCTCCGAGACAGGGTAAGCCACGCCCACCAGCCAATCAGAGCGGCTGTATGCAAATTAGCCCAGCCAACATGGCGGCCGCCACTCCCCGACCTGAGTAAACAGCCCTTTCCATTGCGGCAGGAGGGAAAGTGAAGCTGCGCCCCTCAGCTCAGCTCTGATTAAACTGCCTCTAGCAGTTTTGAAACATTGTAACAATCATAGAATCCTCCTGAGCTGAAGGAAAGAGCAGCTCCCGCCTAACCAGTAAAAGTAACAATTGTTTCATTATAGACGCTGCGAGGTGAGGCAGAGGAGGCTTCAGTTAGTTAGAAGGCTGCCTTAAAGGAACAGTGTATCAATTATAGAAGATAAATAACCCCAGGCCTTCAAGGAACAGTATCAATTATAGGAGAAAAAACTCCAGAACCTGTGTCCAGCCGGCCTTGCTGGGACGTTGGGTCAATGGGAGCTGTGGGCAGCCTGAAAGCCCCTCACCCAGGCTGGTCAGGCACACCAGCAGGTGGGCATCCCCCGAGGGGTCCCAGACTGCGAGAGGGCACAGGCCGGGCTGAGG